>CM059219.1:12173255-12340755 GCA_030347435.1 Clarias fuscus
TATTGAGAAATTAAGGTAGTTCTCACTCTCATAACTGTAAATAAATACGACAGCTAATAAATAATATCATCCATGGAAAGTTTGTTATTTTTTCACAAAGAGGACATCAGGGGAGACTCATGGCGTGCATTGAATTAGCATGCAGTATTTTATTTCTTCAACAGCTTAACACATACAGAGCCAAAACTGTGATTAGTGTAAATCTCCTAAATCTCACAAACCCACATTATTACTTCTTTGCTCCCTTTCTTTATTATTATGTGGAGTCATTAAATTGTGATCACATGTAACTTTTGAAGTGTGACTGAAAATATATATATATATGAATAATGAGTGTGGAGGACATACTGTATTGGTAAACTAAAGCTGTGATTAATGGGAAATATTACAACTACTACATATACATGCAGGAATACCTTCACTGCATTCCAGACTCCAGTTAGATTTTTTTCACTGCTCGCCATGGTCTCATTCATATATCACTTTATTAATCTTTTTATTTTTCACTTTTAAATGGCTCTTTGTTTTATGTTACATTGTATTACATTTGACAGGTTGCATTGTCTCTGTCAGAAGCACTTACATTGATCACTCTGATAATGAAGTGATAATACACTGGGGATTTATGTCAAAATTGTTCTGGCATAGCATTTGATGGACAAAACACCACTAAACAGGAAACAGGAGACACATTTGGGATGACCAGACATAACTGGAGACTCTGGTTCCTATTACATGCTCCTGCATGGTTTGGGAATTGTGGGTGGTTTGATCACACTCTCTCGCTCACTCTCTAACACACACACAAGCACACGCATGCATGCACACACACTTAGGGTTTGTGTTAGAAGTAGCTCAAACAAATTTAAACCAGGTGCATTGATGGTTAGCAGTAAAAAAGAAAGTAAAATTTTTTTTTTTTAAACTGAGGTGATTGAACATTAAACAGATGCCCTTTGGGTCGGAGTCACCAGAGGGGCGGCGCTATTAGAGGAGCAGAGCTGAGTTGTCACTGAGTTGGAACCATAACATGGAAGGAACTGCCAAGAGTTCAGGAGGTGGTGACATCAGGTTGACACATCAGATGGGTGGTGCTAGCAGAGATCAAAGAGGTGGCGCCATCTGAGGGGCAGTAACATCAAAGGTGGAGCCATTAGACCAGTACAGAGGTATTAAATGGAATGAGCCATCATAGGGGCAGTGTTACTGGAGATGCATCGTCATTGTTCAGAGGCAAATGAAAAAAAAAAAAGGCAAATTTGTATTGTGGCTTCACGGCATTTGGTTCTATTTGCTGATCTCTTGTTTCTGATTTTGGGACTAAGAGAACAAATAGTATGCAGTGTAAAAATAAAATAGTATATAATGTAAGAGTATAAATGATGTGTAATGAAAGAGTACAGGTAATGTGTAGTGTATGAGTACATTGTAGACAATGTATAGTGCAAGAATATAGTTAGTATGTAGTGCAAGTGTAGAGGTAGATACAGTGATCAGCCATAACTTTATAACAATTGACAGTACATCCACCTAGCTTTTAGGTTCCCTTTATGGCTCCACAGGGCCTCTGGGAGTATGTTATGGTGTCTGGTATCACGATGTTAGCAATCATATATTGCATGATCAGATACCTTTCTGTCATAGCGTAAATTTACTTTTTTCCAGGTGTTTGTGCGACATTGGCTTTTCTGTGGGATTGGGCCAGGTGGGCAGACCTTTGGTCCCTGCTGGTGTACATGGGCCATGGGTGCCCATGTTCCTGTTGCCAGTTTATGCTGTATATAATTGATAAACAATGTTAATCAGGTAACTAGGGGGTGATGTTAGTGTTATCGTTGATCAGTATAGATAATGTGTACAGTGTAAGAATATTCTGTAGACCATATATAGTGTATAGTGTAAAAGTTTACTGAAGATAGGGTGTAGAGTTAGAGAACAAATTGTCATATATACTGTACGTGTATTGACAGTGTATGTATTGTAACAGTGAGAATAGTGTGCAGTGATGAGTATAAACAGTGTGTAAGAGTATAGTTATTGTAGTATGGATAGTGTGTAGTGTATGAGTATACTGTAGATAATGTATAGTATAAAAGCTTAGATAATGTGTACTGTAACATTTCAAGGACTGTGTAGTGTTTGACCATACTGTACAGTAGATGCTATATAGCTATTGTGTAGTGTAAGAGTACATGTAGTGGGTAGTGTATATGTTTGCAAGATGTGTATTGTAAGAATATAGATAGTGTGTGGTGATGAGTGTAGCATCAGTGTAAGAATATAGGTAGTGTATAGTGTAAAGGTGCAGATAGTATGTAGTGTAAGAGTATAGGCAATGTGTAGTGTATAAGTAGTGTGTAGTGTATAGATACTGTACAGTGTAAGAGCATAGATAGTGCACTGTGTAAGAGTATAGTGCAGATAATGTATACTGTAAATACAGGAAGTGTATAGTGTATATGTGTATGTAGAATACAGTGCAAGATGGTAGTTAGTGTAAGAGTACAGCTTGTGTGTGGTGTGTGAGTACAAATAGTGTACAGTGTAGAGTAGTATGTAGTGTATGAGTATCCATAATGTACAGTGTAAATAGAGGTAGTGTGTGTTGTAAGGGTATAGGCATGGGTACAAGCAGGAGAGTATAGTTAGTGTTTAAGGTAAGAGTGTGTGAGCCCTGAGATTAACATTGTATATCTGATAGTGAATAAAAGGTTTCGTTTTCTTCTGATTTTATTTCTCACACACTCGGAGTTAAAGAATTTCTCAATAATGCAAATTGGCTGAAGAAGCTGTTGGATCAGATCAGTGTTTGATAGTGTTAGAAATGAAATGTAAAGTAATATCCTGTTTCTGTGAGGCAAATGAACGCAGTGTGTGTTTGCAGCTGGAAGCTCAGGAGGAGCGCAAGGTCAAGATGAAACACAGAAGACGACACATTCATGTTTATTTTGTGTTTGGTCTCTTATCCAAATATTGATTCATACCAGGAACTATTAATCATCCTGACGGCACCCATTTATCATTACATATATTTTCCGTGTCTGTGTGTGTGAGTGTGTGAGAGAGAGAGCGGGGAAGAGAGAGAGAGAAAGAGACGGAGAGTAGAAAGGTAAACTCATATCTTTTCATTTCGAATTTCCTTATAACGTCCTTACCGCAGAGTTGTATTTTAGGACTCTTTGTAGATCGACGAGCGCTGTACAAATTTAAATCAGTGGTTGTGTTGTGTTGTGTTGTGTTGTGTTGGGTTGTGTTGTGTTGTGTTGTGGCTGTTAAGTTCTGTTTTTTTTTTTTTTTTTGTCTTATTAACTTTAAAAGGGAAAAAAGATGGGCTGGTGTTGGAATAGCGGATTAAAGCTGCTACAACATTAATGAGAACAAAAAACTTTGTCTTTCCTCAATATTAACTATATACACTATAAACAGACAATAAGAGTGATTTGCTGAACATAAACATAAATGGTAAATTACTCTGGTATAAGAGGAACAAAACATTTGAGGATATATTGCCATAGGAAAATAATGAAATTCAGGGTGGTAACAGCCCCCCCCCCCCCCCCGCCCCATTGCCCCCCCCCCCCCCCCCCCTCACACACACACACACACGTATTACTTACTTGCTAAATACACTGTTTGGCCAAAGTAAAAAACGCTGTTTGGATTTAAATAAGCAAATACTTAAGAGCCTTTGGTTGGATAATTACTGAAGTGATTAATGTGTTTCATCTGCAAAATTCCTTTTAACCCTAACTAATGCAGTGAATAGCTTCTAAAGGCATGTCCCATGGTCGTGGAAAAGACATTACTGTTCCTGAAGTATCAAAGATTTGGACTGCAAACAACTAAGGAGATTGCTGGAACTGAATTAAAATGCATTATTAAAATCTGGAAGGATAGTGCTGAAACATCAACCTTACGGAAGAAGTGTGGTCGGAAAAATAATCATGATTGACCGAGATCACTTAAACGCTTAGTGAATTTCATCCTAAAGACAACAGTAGAAATATGTCAGCTACACTGTGTTGCCAAAAGTATTCACTCGCCTGCCTTCACATGCATATGAACTTTAGTAACATCCGATTCTTCCAACATGACTTACACATTACTGCACAAAGCAAGGTCCATAAAGACATGGATAAGCGAGTTAGGTGTGGAACAACTTGACTGGCCTGCACTGTTGAGTCCTGACCTCAACACCTTTGGGATAAATTAGAGCGGAGACTGCGAGCCAGGCCTTCTCGTCCAACATCAGTGTCTGACCTCGCAAAGGCGCTTCTGGAAGAATGGTCAAAAATTCCCATAAACACACTCCTAAACCATGTGGAAAGCCTTCCCAGGAGAGTTGAAGCTGTTATAGCTGCAAAGGGTGGGCCAACATCATAATAAAAACTATGGATTAAGAATTGGATGTTACTCAAGTTCATATGCATGTGAAGGCAGGCGAGCGAATACTTTTGGCGATATAGTGTATGTTTAGTAGAAAGAGCATTTCTATACAGTGTGATTGTCACAGGACTGGGACTAAACAGCTGTGTAGTCATTAGTCATAGGAAAATTACTCGTTAGTAAAGGTAATCAGAACAAAAAGCCTTTAATTTCCTAGGAAGCATCAAGATTGGACATTGGAGCAATGGAAAAATGTCGTGTGATCTGATGAGTCCAGAATGCCGTATTCCAGTGAGTGATGGTCACACTGTACAAGCCTCTGGAGGCAGTGGTATGATGTGGGGTTACTTTAGTTGGTCAGGTCTAGACGCTAGACAAGGTTATCTGGCAATACAATGATGTCAGCTGATGACCTGAATGCACTGAATGACCAGGTTATTTATGGAGATTTCTTCAATGATGCAGAGGCATATTCAGGCAATAGTGCTATGATTCTTCTGACTCAAAGCAGTTCTGGAAGCATAAGGAATCATTTTCACACATGAATTGTCTACCACAGAATGGTTTATTTTGGAGTAACCCCATTGAAAGTCTTTAGGATGTGCTGGTGAAGATTTTATGGAGTGGTAAGACTCTCCTGTCATCAGTATACGATCTCAGCCAAAACTTATGCTATTGTGGATGGAAATAAATGTTGTGACAAAACAAATGTACACACTGATCAAAGCTGAAGGCAGTTAAATCTAATAGAAGAGTGTGTGACGTCTATTTTGGTCAGACAGTGTATCTCAGAGCAGTCGATTAATATATATAGTTTTTTTTTTCTCTTTTCATAAGGTTTCCTTCCTTTTGGCCTTGGAATAAATAATAATAAACAATCTCTGGCATTTAAACACTTTTGGCTGCTGTGTTTGTAAAAACGAAACAGGAATAAATAAAATGATAAACATGCCTATTATATAAATCAGACGTGTTTAGGCAGAAGATAAAGGAGATGAGTGAGAGGGGGAAAGTGGTGTGAAGAACAGAAATGCTGAGTTGAAAAAAAAATGCACAGTGAATGAATGAAAACAATAGAAAAGAGAGATAGGCTGACAGACAGACGGGCAGGCAGACATACAAACTCAGCTCCTCTTTCATTGTGTAACTTAAACACACACAAGACATTCTCATATCGTAGTATGATCTGACACCTCAGAGACACAACACCACCCTAACTGTACATATCTACACACACACACACGCACACACACACACACACACACATCCACACACACACACACACACACACACACACACACACACACACACACACACACACACACACACACACACACACACACACACACACACACACACACACACACACACACTTGTGTTTACACTGTAGAGATGTCTCTGATGTCTCCAGGTTTGTTTTTGTGAGTGTGTCTTGTCCTCCTTGTTTTAAAGAAACAGTTTTTTTTTTTTGCATTTTATCTAAAGTCACTATAACTACAAATCTAATATCATTCATATTAAAGTATTATTATTATTATTATTATTATTATTATTATTATTATTATTATTATTATTATTATTATTATTGTTGTTAATCAATATTTATATTAAATATTAATATAAAGAAAGTTGTCATTGTGTTCTTGTCAAGTGTTTGACTGCAGGGGGGATTTCGGAGAATCAGACTCTCACCACTTCTCCATCCATCTCACAATCAACATGGCCTTCCCACAATCCTCGCATCTCGACATTCCGCCCACAGTCCCCCTGTGTCCGCACGTCGTTCCCACAATCCCCTGCATCTCCACATCATTCCCACAATCCCCTGTGTCTACACATCATTCCCCCAATCTTCTCAATCCACAAAAAATTCCCACAATCCTCTGCATCTGCACATCATTCCCACAACCCCATGCATCTCTACATTTCGCCCACAATCCCCTGCATCTCTATATTTAAGCCTCTGCATCTACACATCTGTCTCATAATCCACTGTCTTACATTTTCCCCATGATCCTTTTTGATTCTACAATTTAAAAAAAGTCATTCTTAGCTATGTTAAGCCCCGCCCCTATGCACCACTAATAAGTTGTTAAATGCTCATTACCATGGTTACTTATCAGAGGTATTCACTTTTATGTAAATGCAAATGAGGGTAATTATTGATTAAATGGCTATTTATCCTTGTTGTCATGGTTACATTACACTTATAAAAGGTGGCCAAAGGTATTGAGACAAAAGTGAAATTCTATGTTTTAATGACATTCTTTTTTTAAATAATGGCAACCAAGATAAGAATAATTTAATATGCCATGAAATAAATTAATACAACAATCAATATTTATTTTTAAAAACCTGCTAGTGAAAAAGTCGCTGGTGTCACTTGTTCAATCCATACGGTTGATTGCTTCCTGGAGATCCTGGAGCTTCCTGGAGATCACTTCCTGGAGAAAGTTTACCACTGACGTTCGCAATTCATGTGAGAATTGCCTAGTTTTAGTTATTTTTATGCAGCGGTGGACACCAGGGCTTCAGAACGTAAAATTCCTCACATATTTGTTGCATCCAATAAATAAACCAGCTGATTCTTGTGAGCATCTTCAACCAGAACTAATTAGTGACATCACCTGTTTTATTCCAAGGGGGAACTACAATACAGGGCATTTGGCCACTGCTGTAACATAATTCTGCTTAGAACAAGAAATAGGATTAAACTTTTCAGACAACGTTTAATATTAAAATAACAACAGACCTGTAGGCCAATCAGAAAACAGTATTCTCTGTGATCATATTATGAGCAAAGCACAAGGAATGTGTCTCTTATGTTGTGAATAGTGACAAGGAAGACACAGTTGTTTTTGTAATCAAGTTAAATATTTAAAATAATCTATAAATTAAATAAATCAAACCACATGTAGTTAATTGCTTTGGAGATATTTCAAATAATCCTTTGTCTCTTTGAATGATAATTTAAAGATTGTCAGGAAAACAAGACAGGTTTATAAACTAATGAAAATGTGTATGGGTTTTTATGAATAAAATAATTATAATCTGAATATAAAGTGAAATATGGGTTTGTTTGTTTTTATGTTTGCTTGTTTTATTTGTTTAGCCTGCAATAAACCGGTCTCATCTTTAGGATGGTAAACATGTATACTTTTAGCCTTACCACAATAAATCAATATTATATTATATTATATTATATTATATTATATTATATTATATTATATATTTATTATATGTTTTTTTGCAATTGTGCCGTTGTTCTTTTTTATTTAATATAATGTTTCTTTTTAATTTGTATATTTATTATTAATAGTATTTGACAATGTCATCACTGAACAAACATTCCAATAAAGAACAAGTTGAACTTGAAATTGGGGGGCAAGTAGTGTGTGTGTGTGTGTGTGTGTGTGTGTGTGTGTGTGTGTGTGTGTGTGTGTGTGTGTGTGTGTGTGTGTGCGTGCGTGTGTGTGTGTGCATGTACATGTGGGTGTGCGTGTGTGCACGTGTGTAAGTTTGTGAAATTTCCATATGGCAATAAAACGTCTGCCACTTTAGTTATTGAGTTTCTAATGCATGCCAGGTGTGTGTGTGTGTGTGTGTGTGTGTGTGTGTGTGTGTGTGTGTGTGTGTGTGTGTGTGTGTGTGTGTGTGTGTGTGTGTGTGTGTGTGTGTGTGTGTGTGTGAGTGCACGCTTCCATAAAACTCTCCATAGCCTGATTTTTTTTCAGTGGGCGTTTTAGTGAAACAATCTGACCGCGTTACAGAAACCAGAACCACAAGGACACAACAGCCGTCTCAGTTTCCGTTTCATAAAATCCAATAATAATCACACAAACTGACTCAAATCTAATCTCAATAACTAAATAAATCCCCTGGAAAGAAGAAGAAAAGCTTTTGTTGAGTATTACACTTCAGTGGATTATTCTTGAAGTGTACTTTGCTATTTATTTGAATTATGTGAGTGATGATGGTATATGAAAAGAACCGTAATGTCAAATACAGAGTTTAAATATAAAAAATGTATCTAAAGTAGGCACTTTTTTTTTATCTTTACATCTTTCTCTAACTCACCTCTATTCAATTAAATGGCTTTAGATGAAATATGCAGTATGATGCACTTATAATATAAACCTTAAAAAATATATATTTTGAATGAAATGATTCAACAAATCATTGGAAAAATAGAATACATTCCTGAAATCTTTTTCACCCATAAGAACAAGACATTATATTATTTATTCCTAAAAATGTTGCTGCTTGTTGAGCAGAAATAGTTTAAATTAATCTCACACTTACAGCAAACAATAAAACTAATGGCTTTTTTGTTAATGCATTGGAATTCTGTTCTATGCATTATGTGATATGCCACCATTAACAGTGTGTGTGTGTGTGTGTGTGTGTGTGTGTGTGTGTGTGTGTGTGTGTGTGTGTGTGTGTGTGTGTGTGTGTGTAAAAGGAAGTGAAACAGACATTTAAAAAAAAATTTCACCCTGGAGTGTCAACCAAAGCACACAAAGAAAGAAAGGTCGGAGGCTGTGACGCTTCCGTCCTCACCTCGGGAAAAGCAAGGCGAGAGCAAGCGTATGCTTATTTAGAAGTTTTGGCACCCCTGTGTCATTAGGTGGAAAAGATCACAATGGCAAGATTCTGATGTGGACGGAGGTCCATTCTCAGCAGCAGGAATAAGTTAAACATGAAACTCCACCCTAATGTTAATTCCACATTTTATTTTATTATTTATTACAATTCATTTTAAATCTTTAAATCTTAAATACAGTACATGTTGTAAGATTTTACAATCCAGGAGAAATTCACTTGTGTGTCTAGGTCTTTCCCTTAATCCTCTGTTGCAACGGCAGTTGTTAGCAACATTTTATGTATGATGGGTCAGTAATAGTATTCTGTCACAGAAGTGGAAAACACAGCAAACATTATTAGCAAAATGATTATATTTATTTTTCTGTTTCTGTAAATGTGTTGGTATTCAGTTTTTTTTGTGTGTGTGTTTAGCAGAGTGATACAGACATGCTATGTATGGTGTCTATCAAAAACATCCTCATTCAAACTCTTTAAAGTGAAACCCTGTTAGAGATTAGTTTAGTCGCTTGTCCTGTCACTTGAATATGTTTCAATTCATCCACAGGTAGATTTCTGGGTGGAAAGAAACGACACTCTCCCTCTCCAATAAATAGTCAAAGTATGAAATTAGGTAAATATTTGACTAATAGGATCATGTTCATGTTCATCCCTGTGAAATTTATTTTACAGTTATTATTACTGAACACCCCCCCCCCCCTCCACACACACACACTTTTATTATCTTACAAAATTGTATTGAAGTTAACTGGAAAAGATAAACAATGTAACAATTAAAACAAAAGAGGCACATGATACAATTAAGCATATATTATAGAAAATATAGCAATAAATAAACAAATAATACTTAACAACATATTTATATGAAAGATTACATTTTGACCCCTGAAATGTTAAGACATTATGAATACAAATTCAAATTATACAAATTAATAACTAAATAATAATAATAATAATAATAATAATAATAATAATAAATATTATTATTTCTAGTCTCATTTCTAGTTTTTTCGTGCTGTGTAAATTTACTTACATGACATAAATAAATTCAGTTTAAATCCTGATTCTTTTTTTTCTGTTCCTTTAATCCGGAGTTTATTTCTCCTCCAGCTCTGTCTCTGCCTCTGTATGAACACATCTGTCCTCAACGTGAGGGGAAAAAGTTCACTTTAATCCACAAACACGAAAACAAAGAGGCACTTCACAAAATCTAGGTTGCCAGAGTGGATATTTTTTATTATAAATATCAGTTAGAGTTAACTACATGCATTTAAACAAAACACATATAATAAAAAAGAATCCAATAAATATTAACTATATAAATATTGTTTCGAATAATGTGTTATGTGTACATAATAAGGAGAGTTTTGTAATAAAGGTGTAGAAGCAAGAGCAAAAGAAAATTGAGCCAAAATCAAGTCTCCATTAGGTGTGTTACGATCTGGCAACCCGACAGCGTAGTTTCCGCTAGGAGGCGCTGTGACACTACAGACAGGCAAAGATGATGGGTTGCCAGATTGCATCAATATTAAAACAACCCTAGGATTATCCAGAGTGATAGAGAATAATATGCTGTACTGTATTTCTTTGAAGTGTTTTCTCAGAGGAGGTTTTCTCTTATAAGAATTACTGGGGATTCTGTGTAGGACCCGGAAACAGAAATGAAAGAAATTTTCCAGAAATCCCGGTTTTAAATATACACTTATTAATCAAGTAAACATCCAGTGGAAAACTATTTTTCCTAAATATTTATTTTCCCGAATAAACAGATCAATTTCTTAGTGCGCGTGAAAATAAAAATCTAGAAAGGGGTAAAATGTCTCGATCTGGCAACTAATTGAGCTGCCCTACCATCTCTCTCTCTCTCTCTCTCTCTCTCATTCAGTCTGGCTCGCGCGAGGTTCAGTTCAGTCAGATGAGCTCGCGCAGCGCAGAGATCCCCGCATCACACCGCACCGCACTGCTCACGCGCCTGGGGGATTTTTTATTTTTTTTTGTATGTGTGACTGACTGCGTGTGTATGTGTGTGAGACTTGTGCAATGATGTGTGTGCATGCGCGTGCGTCCGTCTGTACACAGAGAGAGCGTGCGTGTGAAAAGCGCGAGCACTTATTCCGTTCCTGACCCAGTCGCGCGCGCGCGCACAGACACACCGGACCGCAGGAGCGGCACACTGGGATACGGAGATAACTCTCTCTCTATCATATTAAACACACCCAATGGTCTTTCCTGAGGCACGGACAGAACGCACGCGACAGGACATTGGAGAAGTCATTCCCGGGATGAGGCTCGCGCGCCAGAGCGCTCCGGGATTCTTACGGATTGAATGAGGAGAGCTCGAGAAAGATTTCAGAGCGCGCGCACAGGAGTCACAGCCTGGTGTTCCGAGGTTTTATACTTTGGGGATTTAATAGAAGAGCGCTCGCGCTGCTTTCTCTATGAACAAAGTTATAACAAATTTAGAACTCTTTATAACTAATTAGTACTCCTCTGCACGCGACTTCTGGATTACAGGATCGTTTTAAATTTGCCTTAATTGATTTTTGTCCCGGTGTATGGAGGTTTTGTCCCGGACTAAAGCTGCAGGACTGTAGGCTCGGCTGTTCCCCCGCTGCGCGTCTCCGCACTTCAGAAATGGATTATTGGCTGATTTTTTGCTGCTTTTTGCTGCGCGTGACTTCCGCCGTGGAAGGTAAAAAACTTTCACTAGATTTCACCCTCATATATAAAACTATATACAAATATAAATATATATTATTCCTTTGTGTCTAGTGTATTATTCTGCTGTTCTTTTTATCAGTGCCGGTGCGTGTGTGTGTGTGCGCGTGCGTGCGTGCGGTGTGTGAGTGTGATATAATCTGTGAGAATTCATTTGAAGCACGCCTATTTATTTATTTATTTATTTATTATTAAAAGTAGAATACTTAAAAAAATGCATTACATTATGCTATACAAACAATGATTTGTTTCAATAACACATACCGAATGCACAGACTCATGCACAAACACACACACAGACGCACGCATACAGACACACACCCACACACCCACACTCACAAAGGTTTGTGTATTATTGGTACTTTTTTTTTCTTTTGCATAGCTCATCTTATCTTATCTTTTAATTCTAATGAAGGGGAAATGAGCGTCTCCTTTCCAAACACACACACACACGCACACGCATACACACACACACACACACACACATTTACCATTAATTTCTGTGAAACAAATTTTCTCTAGACAATTCATTATGCAGTTTGATATTGTAACAAGGTGTGTGTGTGTGTGTGTGTGTGTGTGTGTGTGTGTGTGTGTGTGTGTGTGTGTGTGTGTGTATGCGTGTGCGTGTGTGTGTGTGTGTGTGTGTGTATATGCTCGGAGAGCCTTGTGGATAGATTTATTTTGAAATCAAAGTATTTCTATTTGATCATTTTTTCCCCGGAGTTTTACTGAAGTGCTTGTTCAAGGTCCTCAAGGTGAAAAATTCCACAAAGTGAAAGATTTTTTCTTTTTCTTCTCTCCGTCCCACGTCCTCCTTCACTGCCACCTCACTCAGGCCTTTTTCCTTTTATATATATATATATATATATATATATATATATTGCCATGTTTATTCTCTGATGGTTAACGTATTTCAAGGAAATACATAGTGTATACGTGTGAGTGTATCACCCCTTTACACCGTCACTCTTGTGATGGTGATTATTCCTGGTGAAACGATTCCTTTTGGGTTAACACTTGCTCTCGGCATGAGAACGAGATGCTAACAGTGTAAGACTCCTTTTTGTCACACACTTTTCATTTCCAGTCTAGTGTGTCTCTTAAAAATTTTCCCCGTTCCTACGGGCTTGCGTAAAATGCATTCAAATATTTATTTATATACAACCAAATGTCATTTAATTATTCATTAATTATTTAGTACTTTTTACTATACCCCCTTTTTACTTATTGCTTATTATTTTTTAAGGGAAAGAAAAGTCTGATCGAGCAGCACGGTAACACACTCCATATGTCGCACTTTCTCCTCTTTAGTCTCGAGCTCAGAGTCTTCTCGACAGTTAAACCCATATCATGCTGAGTATCATAATTCCTGTATAAGAATTAGATTTCTATCATTTGATAAATGCATCCCGTACAAGTCAGGGTTACGTACACTGTGATGTGTTTTATTCCACTTATTGCTCTTCGTCATATCTTTTCATGATGATTAAGGGCAACTATGGGTTCTGTCCCAAATCACTCCCACACCTTTTTTTTTCTTGGTTTTTCCGACTGCCACAAGCTGATAAACGTCTCTTTTTTGTGATTGATTTCTGTTTAATAAGCTTATATTAGATAAACAACTCCTGTGTGAGGAGTTTAACAGTCCTTGAAATTTCTATTTTTAATTTTAAGAACTCGAGTGTGTATATCGTGTAGAATAAAACAATATGTATATCGTGTAGAATAATACAGTGTGTACACATAGTGTGTACATCATGTAAAGTGTAGAATTTTACATAATCGTTTCTTTTTCTACATTTTTTTATAAAAAAATTCTATGATGGTAAAAACAGGTTTTGTTTCCAAACACACAATCTACAATATACACACACTTTCAGATTGAGCTCCATGTGCTTCTGTTGTTATCAATTATTATCCTGTGTAATTGACGTTAATTATTTAACGTTGTTAAAGACGTCCTGTTCGACACAGAGACACACGCACACGCACTTTCTGCTCATTCGCTTCTGTTTATTGCTGACTGATCCACTCGGCACTGACTCGTACATTCTGCTCAGTCATTACATTCATTAATATGATAATTTATTAATTCATCATGCTTTCATATTTTCCCCTCAGAGCATTTTCATTAGATTAAACACTGGAGTGCTCAGTCCTAAGTCAGCTGTTTTCTTACTTAATCACTGGCTTATTTACTCGCCCTGGACCTTGGTTGTATTATGAATATTAAAATCAGCCAATGTGTGTATAAAAGAGCAGATAGCAGTGCAGTTTTGGTGCCGCGTTCTTTGCTGAGCGTCACTCCAAAAGGCTGTTCCTGACACACGCACACACACATGGCCCTGTTTACACACATCCTATTTCACATTTCACACTCACATCACACTTTAATGCACTTTCAGAGATTCTCTTTCTACACAATAATGCTTTCTTCCTGCATGATAATATGTATTTAGAATCGTATTTATTTCTAAAGTTGAACTGATCTCACTAGTGCGTTTCTCAAACTCAAGGCCAGTTTATAATTTTGGGAAGAGGAGCACAAACTTTTCAATCCAGTCTGACGCCTGTGGACAATAATTTGCGATCTGGAGTAGAAAGAGAACAAATTATTCAATAAGAACAAATTATTATTGTTTGAAATAATTCCAGGTTAATCTTTGTTTAATAAAAAGTTCAGGTTTCAATTATAACGTTTTACGGATCTGAAAGTTAATGATGCGTAGTCAAATGAGATTTGAGTCTAGATAAGATGTCTCAGATGGCCTCTGTTTGTTTGTGTGTGTGTGTTTATGATCCTGATTTTTATTCCTTTATCATTATATTTGGCTGTAAATCCACTCATACATGGCTTTATAATGCAGGTTATTAAATATAACATTAATATTCTAAATGTTTTAGTGTGAGGAAATTAGAACACCTAATATATCGTATATATGTGCGTGTGTGTGTGTGTTTTTGTTGAAGTTGTGCTGGTGTACATATAGCGTATTATTAATACTGTGTCACATTCATTAGAGTTTTATACTGAGAGTAGATACACTGGTTATAAAACTATTATAATAGTTTATATTATAATATAATTTGCATTCCAATAATATTCATTTATTAAATGTAACTTTATGATTAAGAAATGAAGTAGTTCTGATCTATATTAGCGCTCTGTAAGTAATTACATAGTAACAGTGTAAAGTTTTCAGTGAAATCTAAATACAGTTTTATTATTTGTATCAAATCAATTTAAAACACTAAATCATCAATTCCATGATTTATACCCATATTTATCCTCATATCAATTTGTGTGTGTGTGTGCGCGCTACTGCCACATTTCACAAAGTAAAACCCTATAATGTGTGTATAATCTGTATGTTTATTCATAGGTCTGTACAAATTCCTATTATGAAATATTTTATGATCATACACAGCATTTATTTACTTAAACAGCATTTTTGGAATGTCTCTCGCAGGAGAAGGTGTTATTTCCACACACACACACACACACACTATATATGTATATATATTTCACGCGTCTGTGCTGAAGTTAAAAGAGCGTCGGTTTTTTAGCGTTCTCTGAGCTCGTGTTGTGTTAACCTCCGAAACTGCAAACTCTTTTACATCACACGGCTCATTTAGAAAAGCATGTGCACAACATTACAGCCCTTTTACACCACTCCAGACGTATTCTGTGTCTTTATCAGTAACGCTGGAGTCGAAATTATGAGCCGCCCCATTTACTTATCACGTTTCACATGGAGCCATCTGCTGCGTTTTAATACTGCATTTCTTATTAAAGGTCATTTCCTGATTTTGGGCAATCTGATTCGACTTTAGCTGATTAGATCGATCGGTTATTACGGTTGAAATTGGTTTAGCTTTTGAAGAAAAAAAATTGAAGTAAATGAAAATGTTTTCTCGTGTGTATTGTCAATACTTTAATGCGCTCGGTACAGTTTTGTCTTTAGTCCAGTGTTCTGGAGAGATAGACATAAAGATTCGCCAGTGTCACAGGTTGGATTTTAGTAGGTTGGCCTCTTCTGCACACAGGTTTACAGTGAGACTGGCTGCAGATTTATTCATTAATTATAAGTCACACTCTGCAATGCATAATACAGACATGTTATAATTTTTTATCAGATTTTTTTTTTTGTGTCCCTGTGTATATGCACTAGAATTAATTATGTAATGTGTAAATACATAAATATGTGAATGAACTGTCAAGTGTCTATTTCATCCTATTTTTAAAACTTTTACAGTTTATGGATTAACCTGCTCTATGCGCGCTGAGTGCCTGTAGAGACACCGGGCGCCGAGGCTGTATGTCGAGCAGGTCTTTCAGGTTTAGAAAGCAGTTGTGACGTCAGCCATCTGATAAAAGACCATATTTTTGGATACGTTATTAAAATTTTAACAAATTTCCATAATTCTTTTATCTTTTTTTCGATTTTATCCTGGTAATCAATGTTCCTGCGATTACATCATTAAATGATAGAATAATATGATTGCCTTTATACATATAACAGAAGTTGCAGTGCTGTTTTTAGCTGCCTGTGTCCCGGGACAGGTTTTATCCCTTATTCCAAGAGATATTTTATTCCTTATCCCAGGACAGATTTTATCCCATATTTTAGGACTGATTTTGTCTTTTATCCCATGACAGATTTTATTTCTCATACTGGGACAAATTTTTACTTCTTATCCCAACACAGATTTTTTTCCCCCTTATCTGATAAAAGCAAAACGTTCATATATTATATCTATAAAATCCTATAATATACTGTAATAAAAGCGATGTGTGTAAAATATCTAAACAGGTTTGTTTAGCTTGAGTAAACGCACACACTTTTACTTAAAGGCGTTCATTTGCCTTCTTAAAATATTGAACTTTACTATGATACATTTAATATGATAAGTTCTACAATACACACATACACACACACACTTTCTCTGTAAACGTAATCTTTGTAAACAGATGATATGATCTCTTCACGTTTACTGCCGAATAATAAACGAGTGCAGACGCATCACTCGCAGTTTACTGCTCTAATTAAACATCAGCACTCAGAGAGAGACAGCGAGAGAGAGGTTTACACTTCATTTTAACACAGACCCATACTGTGAATAAAACTGATAACATCACACAATTTTGTGTGAGTGTGTGTGTGTGTGCGCGTGCGCGCATGTGTGCATGTTGAACAGATGTCCGCTGAGTGCAGTCAGCCATATAGGGGCTACGAGACCCAGTCATGTGACCTCTGACCACACACACACACACACACACACACACAATTTTAGACTGCTGCTTTTCCAGCTCAGTGCTAACAGGAGCAGCAGTGAGTGGTTTAGCGTCTGCATGAACTGCATACTAACTCACTATACTAGTGTATTAGAAAGGTAGGCTACAGCGCTGAAGTGCTGCTCTGAGTCGTGGTTTAGTAGATTAGCTGGTTATTTGGGACACAGCCCAAGACAGAGCTAGCTAACATAGCTTGATTAAGCCACTGCTAGCGTGTCATGATACACACGACTGAGCACTGAAGTAGCGTGGCGGTTTAGAACACAGCCGTGTGACATTGCGCGATTGGCTGGCCCTGTTTTGATGACATTGTTTTGTTGCTTCAGTTCAGCGTTTTATGTGTGAGAACTGTGTGTTAAAAATAAGCAACTCAGCTAATTGTGTGTGTGTGTGTGTGTGCTTGTTGCTGATCTGAATATACAACTTGCCTTTTTCAGCCTTTTAACACTCTGAACTGGCAAAAATCCCTGTCTGTGTGTGTGTGTTGTGTGTGTGTGGGAGAGAGGGGGGTGGAAAGAGAGAAAGTGAGTGAGAGAGAGAGAGAGAGAGACCACCCGAGCAGAATGACAGATAGGAAATAACGACAAGAGAGACAGACAGTAAGAGAGAGGCAGCAACAAAGGGAGCTGGGTGTCAGAGTGAGACAGTTGTTTTGTGTTGTTGGTTTTGAGGGAATTAGGGTGTGAGGCGGGTGGTTTGGGGTGTGAGGCGGGATGTTTGGGGAGTGAATTGGGTGGTTTGGGGTGTGAGACGGGTGGTTTGGGGTGTGAGACGGGTGGTTCGGGTGGGAAAAGTGAGATGGGTAGATCAGTTTGGGAGACAGGGTGTTTAGGGTACAGACAAGTAGTTGAGAGTGGGGGACAGGTATTTGGAGCTGGCACATGGAGTGTTAGGGGTGGGAGATGAAAGGTTTAGGGAGTCAGTCAGGTAGTTTGTTAGGTTAGGGGTAGGGTTTAGGGGTGAGGGAGGAAGTTAAGGGTGGTAGCTATGTTGGTTGGGGACGCGAGATGGGAAGTTTATGAGACTGGTGGCTTGGCACCTGAGACGAATGGAGAGCATTCAGTCTCTCGCTGATTGTGTATTGTCAGGTTGTGACAGGGAGGTTTAGAGCGGTGTGTGTGTGTGTGTGGGTCACAGTGGGGATGTGCTTCTGTACTCTGCGTGACACCACACACACACGTCCTAGACAAAAGTAACAGTTCAGGAAATAGCATTCTGACTTTTATCTTCCTCTTGCTGAGCGATTCTTTCAGGTGGAAGAATCGCGGTGGAGCCGTTCAGTGATAAATCGTCCCAGTTTTTAACTCTGACTCGGGTCAAGATCAGCCGATAAAGTGACGTTTGAGAGGAAACAGAACTCGAACAGGAACATGTGGCTTTCTCCCTGTGGACTTGCTCTCTCTCAAGATTCAAAGGGTGTCCTCTCTCTCTCTCTCTCTCTCTCTCACACACACACACACACACACACACACACACACACACACACACACACACACACACACACAGAGCTGTAACAAGACTCAGACTGATGTGTGAAGTCCTGCCATGTTTCTGCCAGATGACCAGCACACTCTTAACAGATTCAACACCACAGTGGAGTTTCAGAGACCAAACAAAGACCCCCCATGAACACACACACATGCACACACACACATGCACACACACACCTCCCCCTAGTCTTTATCTCATTAATAATCAAACCCTTTCATCTGTCTTCATCTATACAGTCAGTTGCACAGCCTTAAATCAGTAAATAAAATAAAATCAAGTCCTAATTTGACCTTTACGCTCTCTCTCTCTCTCTCTCTCTCTCTCTCTCTCTCACACACACACAAACACACACACACACACACACACACACAAATATCTCCAGGCTATAGTAAATGATTGAGTGTTGTGGCTGAGGAGGGGTGAATGTCGGTTGTGATTAGTGACCTGATCACGTGTGAAAAGTGCTTAGAACAGCTACTGGACCTCCACATAGCCATAAAACATCACCTGCTGTTCTCTCTCTCACACACACACACACACACACACACACACACACACAAAACGCAGACATGTGCATGTCCACACAGACCCACGCACACACATTCTCCTATACTGCATGTCCCTCTTTCCTAGCTCCCTATTCCCTAAACTGCATCTCGTTCCCTCTGTAGTGTCCCTGGGCGTTAGTAACTGTCTCGTTACCTCTGTAATGTCCGTGCGCATTAGTGATGGTCGTGTTCCCCACTAAACGTCCCGTTCCCTCTGTACTGTCTCTGAGCATTAGGGAGTGTCTCATTCCCTCTGTAGTGTCCGTATGTGTTAGTGAGCGTCTCGTTCCCCTCTAAGCGTTACTAGGCGTCTCGTTCCCTCTGTAGTGTCTCTGAGCATTAGTGAGCGTGTCGTTCCCTTCTAAGCGTTACTAGGCTTCTCGTTCCCTCTGTAGTGTCTCTGAGCATTAGTGAGCGTGTCGTTCCCCTCGAAGCGTTACTAGGCGTCTCGTTCCCTCTCTAGTGTCTCTGAGCATTAGTGAGCGTGTCGTTCCCTTCTAAGCGATACTAGGCGTCTCGTTCCCTCTGTAGTGTCTCTGAGCATTAGTGAGCATCTCGTTCGCTCTGTAGGGTCTCTGAGCATTAGTGAGTGTCTCGACCCTTCTGTAGTGTCTCTGAGCGTTAGTGAGCATGTCCTTCCCTCTGTAGTGTTTCTCTGAGTGTGTATGGACCTCTCATTCCCTCTGTAGTGTACCTCCTGATTGTTTATCGTTTGGTGTTAATTTAAGGAGAGACTCAGGGAAATGAGACAGCGTTTTACCAAGTAGAACACACCACAGGAGGGGTAATTATAGAAGGGCATGAGGTGTGAAACAGTAGAGTGTATTATCTATAAAACACACACACACACACTCTATCACTATCACAATGTAATTCCTACTTTTAGAGATGGATTCTATATGGAGTTATATTAGTGAACAGTGATGGAGTCTTGTTGGAAAAGTATAAGGGTCACGCTGTCACACACACACACACACACACACACACACACACACACACACACACACACACACACAGGCTGAGAGTGTGTTATTAAGGGGCAGTGGAGCTGAACAGCTCAGACGAGAGACAGGCAGCCTGAGCGTGAGGTGCTGAGAGCAGGACAATAGGACAGACTGGTGATTTGGGACGAAGCCGACATGCTGCAGTGAGTTTAGTGAAGTCCCCGAGAGAAGGGCACATTCTCTATCTCCGATTTGGAACTCAGCCACACAGACATCGGCATCAGTCAGACGAGTTTCATCAATCACATGCTCACCTCGAACCAATCTCTCTCTCTCTCTCTCTTTCTCTCTCTCTCACTGCCTCTCCTTCATTTTTGTGTCCCTGCAGCTTGTTGTCGCTGCTTACTGATAAGATTTGACAGTGTGTGTATGTGTGTATGTGTGTGTGTGTGTGTGTGTGTGTGTCACTGAGTGTGAGAGAAAGAGAGAGAGACAGAGAGAGAGAGGGAGATGTGCCTTTTTATTGCCTTCTTATTGACACCTACATGATAGGTAGAGTGTGTGTGGGTGAGCAAGTGTGTGTGTGTGTGTGTGTGTGTGTGTGTGTGTGTGTGTGTGTGTGGTTGACTCACACGGCCGACATATCACCAAGACAGAACAATGCTGATGTTCCAGTTCTAGCAGCAGTACACTGTTTCTCTCTCCCACACCGGCTGTGTCTCAAACGCAGTGTGTGATAAAACTCACTCTGATAACTAACACGTGTTTGGGATGTGGTTTAAAGTAGTGTTACTGTTACAACCACCAAGCTGTTTTTTTTTTTTTTTTTTTTTGCAACAGCACATAGATCTGCTTTTATCATAGCAAATTACTACGCGTATTTATTTATTTATTTATTTATTTATTTATGTGTGTGTGTGTGAGTGTGTGTCAAAAATTACTCACAGTCTTACAGTTATAGTTACATTTATTGTTCACAGAACAGGTCTTTCCTGTTCTCACTTCGCTCGTAGCAGCCATTTCCTCAACCAGCTCTTTTTTTTTTCTCCCTCTGGAAATTAGTAGTAAAAACTCATCCGACACTGGAAGCTCCTTCTAGAGCTTACAGAAAACTTCAGCACAAATTAATCAATGCTTTATTTTCATAAAAAGATGTGTAGCGTCTGCTGTACGAGTCCCTGTGAGCGAGCTGGTCCTATAGAAATGGTACGATACACTGCGTAGCAAAAATAAACAAAAGTGGCAGAATTTTTTTCAGTCACCTTTAGGTAGCCAGTTCATGTGCGAAAATGCTTCCTCATACGTCCATAAGCTCTCGTTCACACTGTGCGTCCTGCAATATACCTGCGCTGTCAGGGAAGAAAAACTCCTTTGATGTGACAAGCTGGTCATTCAGTACATTCAGGTCATCAGCTGACTTCATTTTATTGCCACATAGCCTTGCTGAGCCTAGCTAGACCTGACCCCACTGCAGCAACCCCAGATCGTAATACTGCCTCCAGTGGGCGCTATGCATGATGGAGCGATGGAAAATGGTCATGTGGTCTGATGAGTTCAGACTGATCCAATTCCAATCCCTAGCAAATTGAGACCGTTTTTTTTTTTTTCCTGATTAACAAGTCATCTCTCTTTGTGATTATAGTTGATGGTTCAGCACTATCCATCCAGGTTTCGCTAGCATGTTTTGACATGTGCAGAACCGCTTTGGAGGACATTTTCAAGCATGGAAGCATGTTTGGACACAACGCCAGCTCTAATTTGAACAATAGGTTAATATTAGAGCCTCGGGTTGGAGGTGATCTCAGTCTCGGTTCTGTTTCATTGTTAAAATCAGAAAGAAAGAAAGAGAAAGGCTGGTGAGTTAGTGGCTGTTTCTTGCAGCTCCCATGTCGGTGAGAATGGGAACTAACTCTCAGGCTCTGATATACTGTAAAAATACATATAAATACATACCGATCAGCCATAACATTCTAATGTTGCAGTAGGGCCCCATTACGCCACGACGCTCCGGGGCATGGACTCCACTAGACCTCTGAATGTGTGCTGTAGTGTCTGGCACCAGGACATTAGCAGCAGGTCCGGCACATCCTAGGGATGCTCGCTCAGATTGAGGTCCAGGGAATCTCAAGGCCGGATCAACGACCTTAAGCGCTTTGCTCATTACGCAGCAAGCTGTGAAACACCGACTGATAACTTTTATAGCCAGCATTAGCTTTTTTTTTCATTGATTTCGATTGCATTGGTTTCTCTGTGAGATTGGACAAGACAGGGACAGACGAACCAGTGAGACAGACACTTTCCCCATCAAAGTGAGAGCGAAGACCATCACGTTTTTAAACCGTTAAACTATGCGTCATTCAGTATTAAATGAAGTTTTGTAACCATGGGCACAACGCTGTGGTTTACGTAAAATACCACACTTCTGTGCTTAATCAAGACCACAAGACCAAACTAAATCCAGAAATCATCGTGGCGCTTTAATTAATACTCAGCAGGGGCACGGAGCTAGCAGAGTTTGCCAAATTTCCCGAAATGTTTGACTTCCTGTTTCTGACTGAACCTCCCTCTGTCGATTGTGGGCTTCCTTAGTTAAATCAGACGTTCAAATTAATCCATCACACACACACACACACACACACTATAATTTTTCTTAAATGGCGATTAAATCTCCAGCGTTCTCCTGTGGCTCCGTCCCAAATCGAGCCGTATAGATCGACCAACAGCTCCAGACTAATTAGCCGACCAAGTGGCGTCCGATCGAAGCAAGGTCTCATGAATAAGTAAGGGGAGCGGCAGGCTGCCTGCTTAATTAACCACGGAAGTGAATTCCGCTCCCTCGTGGCCTTCGCCCCCCTCCCCTACGGAGTGTGTTTATGTGGATAGGAACGCCACCCGGCCGTCCAGCATCGATTGACGGGGCGCTAAATCGAATCGGGTATCATCGCCATGCGCTTAGCCGCTAATCCCGCAGGGAGAGAGGGGAAGAGAGGAGAGAGAACGATCTGCTGTCTATCTGACACTCCTCATGTAAAATAATGCAGAATATTACCCACATACACACACACACATACACACACACACACACACACACACCATCTGGTGCTGCGTTATCCGACTCCTCTGTTTGTCTGCGCTGTCTTTTCATGTCAATATGGCAGCTTTCACACCCTTCTGTGGTTTTTTCGCACTTCAGAGTCTCTGAAGATTTTCCTGCGCTCTGTTAGAAGCCTGCACAGCATTCGGCTCCGTCCCAAATCCACAACGTCACGTCTTATTCACCGTATTAAAGCTCGATCAAGTTGCTAGAATGCACGAAATGTTTTATGGTGGTTAACTGATGTGGGAGAGTGTGCATGTGTTTGTGTGTGTGTGTTTGTGTGTGGACTGTCAGGGTGTGGAGGCCCAAACCTCTGTAATTACATCAGTAGCTGCCAGACCAGCTTCATGTCTGATGGGTGTGAGTGTGAGTGTGACCTGTCATTATCTCTCTACCTGCTGATTCTATTCTTTGCTTACACACACACTGGCTCTCGTTCCTGTGAGAACCTAAGAATCTCTTTGTCCTTTGACACTTGTGCTATTCTTGTCTTATATGTTGCCCCCGTCAATACACGCACACACACACACACACACACTCGGTTTAGTTTATCAGTAAATGATTTACTGCATTGCTTTGACCTTCTGCTTATCACGTAGTAACACCGCTTACACTTCCTCACCCCTCTCTATCTGTCTGGCTGTCTGTTGGGCTCTGTGTCTGTTTGTCCTTCTGTCTCTCTCTGCCCTGTCTTTCTGTCAATGTCTAGTAAATGCTTAAGTGAATAAAAAGTAATAAATTAATCACAAAGCTTATGTAAATAATAAGATAAAATAAAACAAAGAAGGTACTGAACGAGAACTCGACCAATAGGCGTCCGTGATTCAACTGTGATGATCTCGCAGATGTCCAATCAGCATCCTTATTTCAACTGTCGTCCCAGTGTGATCAGTCGGCATTCTTGATTCAACTGATGACCTTACAGTCTGGCCAATCAGCATCCTCGATCCAACATGATGATCTGACTGTGCGACCAATCAGCATCCTCAGTTCTACTGATGATGTCACAGCGCATGATGAATAGAGGATGCCGATTGCTTGCAGTGTGACATCATCAGTTGAATCGAGGCTGTTTATTGGTCACACCGTGACATCATCAGTTGAATCAAGGATGCTGATTGGTCTCATGGCCATTTCAGAAATTAGCTACATTTATTTCCTTTTTGCAAACATTTATGTCCATCTTTTGAAATAACAGTAAGTGGGTTTGAGAACTGAGAGTTAAAAAAAAAGGCAATGAACTAAAGCAATGAATGAAATAAAGATGGGAAAGTCAGCTAGGGCACATCACAGTGCACTTGACACAAAAGTAATCCTCATTCCTGTCATTCACACTTTTTTTTTTCTTTTCTTTGATAAAGCACTGGAAGTCATTTAGCGCGAGGTCTAACGAGTCGTCATGTTATCGCAGCGTGAGGTTAATGAAGTCGATTAAATAACACTGATTTATCAGCGTCTGCCATTCAGGACACAAGTGAAAATACACGCGCGCACAGGCATGAATAATAATAACGATTATCCTACTCCGAGTAAACACATGATGAGTTGATGCTGTGCAGTGTGTAGCACTTGGTAGCGTTCAACAAACACTTGTAATATCAATTGGAAGAAAAAAACGACCAGCAGATACTCGAAGACTCTTTGGAGACATTCGTATTACTGCACTAGCGTGTGGTTTGAGACGCAGCCCTCGAAGAAACGGTCTTGACGTGACAAAGAGTGAAAGTGTCTGGTGCTTTACGATGATGTCATAATGTTGATCTTGATTGTTTATTAGAACACAGCTTGTTTCATTCATCCCTGGATGTGTGTGTGTGTGTTTTCCTTAATAAGCTGTCATGAGAGTCAGCAGGTGAGCTACCCAATCAGCTGGAGATCGTTAACAAGGGAAGTACGGCTGGGATAATGACTCTCGAGTGCTTTATTCGAAATGAAGCTCAGCGATCGCGGAGATTACGGCTGTGTCGCCAATCCAACTGTTTGATTGAAATCATCTTACGAGACAGCAGGAACATGTGGTTTGAGACAGGACACAGACTGCGTGTGACAAAAAGTCGGTAGCACTGAGAGCTAATTAACTAATTAGTGTGATTGAAACGGCAATGTGTGGGAATCAGCGCTCGGATCAAACCTGACAGGGACAGGAAGCGCGTCTCGACCCGGGTCTTTGTCTCCTCGCATCAGGGACAAAGCCGTAAAACTTTCTAATAGGAATTCTAATTAGATGGTAAATGTAGCATTTGGGACGGAGCCGAGGTTTGTAAAGCTTAGATAATTAAATATGTGGCAGCTGTGCTTTATTGTGCATGCACTGTATGTGTGTGTGTGTGTGTTTAAATACATTGTTGGGAAACATTGACAAATGTTCAACACTTCAGTTTTCACACCCTCACCAAGGTGTCCTCCCTCTCTCTCTTACACATGAACACCTGGCAGCGTGTGAAGAAGCACGGAGGTGTTATAGCACTGCCATATAGTCAGGGTATGTGTGAGCTGCGTATAGTGTGTGTGTGTGTGTGTGTGTGTGTGTGTGTGTGTGTGTGTGTGTGTGTGTGAGAGAGAGAGAGAGTGAGACAAAGCCAGCAGGCTGAATCTCGACCCTTTAATAATGCAGGAAGAGGAATCGGAACACTTAAAAAATGGACTGTAGTAAGGATGTGTCTATCATCATACGCGCACACACACACACATGCACACACACGCACCTATTTTTATTTTTTATTATTGTGTTCATGCAGGAGGAATGTCGCTGAGGGTGAGGCCTCAAGCATTGTGTGTGTGTGTGTGTGTGTGTGTGTGAGAGAGAGAGGTAGATCTACAGACAGGTAAACATCGTCTCCTTTCCTGATCAGACTGTATTCACACCTTGAGCTCCTGATGGTTTGCTGTGACCCCGGATTCGGTTCACACACACACACACACGCACACACGCACGCAACCACGCACACCTCTTACCTACTGTTACACCACCGGCTGTGTGACCTGGGTGGGTTCTGAAGCTTTACAGCCGAGATGCCGTCCTGTAGCACTTCCTGTCTGGCCAAGCAGACGGTGTCTCAGGTCACAGGAGTGAGAACATGGAGGTGAGAAGCGTTTCACCATTTGCTCCTTCGCCTTGTTCCCTTTCAGGTGCGTAGGTGTGAACACTTCCTGTAAATACATACACACCACCTGTCCTCATGTCATTATGCCCCCCCCCACACACACACACTTTAACATGGTGTGTTACAGAGCTCAGAAGTGTGAAGTTGGGGTGAATGTGTGTGTATGGTGAGAGAAGGAGAGCTGCTGAGGAGAAATTTCAAGCTTTCTCCAAGTTTTTTCCACCCCCTTGGTTTAAGATTGGAAATTTCAACCTTTGCTGCAGTTTCACACCTTCTTCTTCTTCTTCTTCTTCTTCTTCTCTCCCCTTAATGTGAAGAAGGAGCTGCTGAACAAGTCATTCTTAATATGCACTCGTCCCCTGACTGTAAATCTGTGACCAGATAAAAGACTAGATGGGGCGGTGGGTGAATGGATGGATGGATGGATTGGGTGGACAGATTGGTGGGTTGATGGTAAGGTCGGTGGGTGGGTGGAGTGTGGATGGATGGGTGGATAATTGGATGGATGTACCGATGTACAGATAAATTCATTTAATCTTAAGGCAGATTTACGACATGCAGTGAGTCATAGGATATTAATGGAATATTCTAAGTAAGCTGCAAATTTTAAGTAAATATTTCCTACGAAGTTAAGAACCGGATACACTGGTGTGTGTGTGTGTGTGCACGTGTGGTTGGCTTGTGTGTGTGTGTGTGTGTGTGTGTGTGTGTGTGTGTGTGTGTGTGTGTGTGTGTGTGTGTGTGTGTGTGTGTGTGTGTGTGTGTGTGTGTGTGAATTATACATTGGCATCATGGTGCGATTCATATCACTATGACCTTTTTTACCCCAGCATACTTCATGCAGTCTGTCTGTCTGTCTGTCTGTCTCGCTCTGGCTCTCCTGCTCTAACTCACTGTTTCTGAGCTTTGGGGCATTTAAGTTATTTATACATGTTGGCTTCTCTTTATCCTGCCAGACTGGGTAAGCTGGAGGGAACCACAATAGAGAGAGAGAGAGAGAGAGAAATGAGGACAGGAAGAGGGATGTAGGAAAGATGTGGAAAATGAAAGGAAAAAGTGAAATGAACGAGAGGAATAGAGAACGTATGAAAGCGGGTGAGAGAGAGAGAGAGAGAGAGAGAGAGATTAGAATGAAGATATTAATATTCATATCCTGGTTACAAGCTTGATCATACCGACACAGATCAGTGGCAGGCCTGGGTTAAGAGTGTGATCACTAAATGACACACTCCAGCTTGTAAAAATGTGTGTGTGTGCGTGTGTGTGTGTGTGTGTGTGTGTGTGTGTGTGTGTGTGTGTGTGTGTGTGTGTGTGTGTGTGTGTAAACCCACATCACGTCATTTAGTGAAAGCCATTCATAAACACAAGGCTGAAGCTCAGTAAGTCTGTAATCTGTAATTAAAGTCATGCGACGAAACCACTGTGAATCAGATCATCTCTCTCTCTCTCTCTCACACACACACACACACACACACACACACACACACACGTTTATATTTCTGAGATCATGCCGCAGATCTAAATGGCAGTGTTACCTGTCATCTGGATGTTGTGTCAGGATAAACATAAGGAATAAAACACTGGGGAAATGCCGCTAGTGGAAACTAATCAACAGTGCAAAGGTGTGATGGCCAGAGTTACGTTTTCTGAACGTCAGAATGTGGTCGAGCGCTGACACTGGACACTCCTTCCATAAATGTGAAATCAATCGCTCCTTACCATATATATCTTACCCAGGGGCGTTCAAGTCAAACCGGGACTTCTGAATGTGAGATGTAAAAGAACAAAAACTACCTGTATTTCTCTCTATATTCCCCTACTAAACTAATCACAGAGTTTCACTAAAGGCTGGCAAGGTAGAAAGTTTGCTCAGTACGGCGGAGTCATGATTGGGCCGCCCGCTTCACGTCCGAAACGCCGGCCTCCTTTCATGTGGACCAGACATGTGGAAATTGCTTGGATCAGGCTGTGTAGGGTATGTGGCAATAACTCCTAGCCAAGTTCCTGTAATTTGCAAGTGCCGTCGGTGAACGATTGTGTGCACAGTTCCCGAAGACAGATGCGTCTTTTTTTTTCACAGGTCGAATTTTTATCAGTGGATTTTCAAGTATCGGATTTCTTTAAAATGCAGCTAGGAGTCTCATCACAGTACCGACACCTTTTCATCATGAGTCCCAGTTTGACTTGAACACCTCTGGTGTTATAATAATAATAATATCTGCATATTGTACCTGTGGCGTCTTCTCTGTAGAGCTCCCTGTGAATGAGCTGTTACTATAGAAACCATAACATAGTATAATAAGTGCATTAATATAAAGCCGTGATTATCAGCTACATTAGCGTCAGAGTTCATGACAGCTGACGAGATGAGGAGCAGCCCCAGAGAACAGCGCCGCAGCGTAAGCGCTACACGCGCGGGCTGTGAACGAGCAAGTTCTGATTTCATCATTACGCCGAATTACTGTGAGAATTCCAGACAGGAAATGAAGCTTTGATGCCACGTTTCATTTAGGATTCTGCATCAGTGAGGAATTCCTTCATCTCATCATTAATAGTGCTGAACTATTAATGAGCAGTTATGCCAGCACTAGCACTAGCACACTGTGGTAACACGCACATACACACGCACATACGCACACACACGCACACAGACACACGCACACTTCATACCCTGAGAGAAAAGAACATACTGATACTGCGAAATCAGGAGCCAAGGTGCTAAACTATTAATGAGCACTTAAGCTAACACGTTAGATCACACGCGCACACACACACACACACACACACACACACACACACACACACAGATTGTATTGCCAGACAGTCTCACTGCAGGAGTCCAATTTCACTGACTGTGGAAAAAAAATCAAAAGGAAACTTTGAAAGTATGCAACAGAAGTGCACTTAATGTCGAACATTTTTATTCTTTAGAGATGATTAACTAATGATGAACAACTGCGTGCACACACAAACACACGCACACACACACAAAACAGAGAGTTTGTAATGAGTGATCAGTTGTGTGTTCAGGCAGTTTTATGAAGCAATGTTTCTGACATCATACTCTTACTGTAAGGTTTGCATGTCACTACTTAACTATGTGTTTGTGTGTGTGTGTGTGTGTGTGTGTGTGTGTGTGTGTGTGTGTGTGTGTGCAGGCGTGTGTGTTAACCTAATTGCTCATTAATAGTTCAGCTTTCCAGATCTTAATTTCACAGTGTCAGTGTGCCCTGTACTCTTGGGATATACGTGTGTGTGTGTGTGTGTGTGTGTGTGTGTGTGTGTGTGTGTGTAACCTAAACGGATGGTACACAGGCACCATAACAAGCTGGAACACACACAATCATATATACACACTGATTCATAAGCACACCTGGTACACAGACATCCCCCCTCGAGGCTCCTGGTAGTAACACACACACACACACACACACACACACAGCGAGTTCTGTAATTAGGGAGAGAGAGAGAAAGAGGGAGAAAGGGAAAAAAGAAATAATGAAATACAGAGGAAAGAAAATAAGAGCGATGCAAGACAAACACACACACACACACACACAAACACACGCTCACACACACAAACACACACTCACATTGTGTTTTTTGATTACGACATTATTACCAAACACATAAATAACTTATTGCTGAAAAAAATAATAATAACACACAAGCGCACACTAATTGATACATTGTGTGTGTGAGGGAAACAGTATTTTCCAGACACAACAACGTTAAGTTGTCACTGTGGTTGCCACGGTAACAGTGCTGTGTACTCCGTTTGCTGATTATGTCACAGCCTTATCTTACGTTATCATCTCTTTGATGGACAGGTCACATGACTGTTTTAAAACACTGCCCACATGACACATTGATTCACTGATGATGAAGAGAGGAAGAGAATAGGAGGCCGAAAGAGAGACAGACAGACTTGGAGTCTTGATGGACACCTGTCTCTGCTTCTTTGAGATGGTGGGACTTTGAGCGAATGATTGTTTCTGTTTTAGGGTTTCTCAAAGGAAATATTTCAAAAGCCCCCCCATGTTTGCCTAACTACCCTCTGAGCCACCCCCCCCACCCCAGCCCCATCCCCCCCCCCCCCCCCCCCCCCCCCTTCCCCAGGGCCAATAAAAGCAGTAACAAAAGCTCTAAGGGTCCAATCAGGTTAATGGCCTTTAATAGATTTAATGGAGTGTTTTCTTCTCTCACTGCTGTTGACACATCTCTGTGTAGTGTGGCCAAACACTGCTTGAGTGTGTGTGTGTGTGTGTGTGTGTGTGTGTCTGGGGCGTTGCTCTGTCTCTTTGCAATGTTCCAACAAAGCACAGAGAGACGGGAAAAAAAATAAATTAAGCAAAGAATAAAAAGGCGAAGTCACAGTGAGCGCCGGAGTTATCAGCTTTTAATAAAGCGGGCCTGTTTGTGTGTGTGTGTGTGCGTGTGTGTGTGTGCGTGTGTGTGTGTGTGTGTGTGTGTGCATGTACATGTCAGTTAAGATGATGAGCATTAATTTAATTGTCATGGAGCACAGTGAGGACATGGAGACAGACTCCAGAGTTTAGATCCCAGAACAAGCTTTATGTTTCCATAGAAACAATAAAGTGCATTATGGGTACTTTAAGCTGTAACAACTATATACATTTTCTAAATGCTACACAATCAAGTAGTATTATGGGCTGTCACGGTTTTGTCAGATGTTAAACACTGTGCTTTCATCCAAGACTGTGGTTTGATTTTTAGCATAAATATATAAAATATTTGGCATTTTTTGACTGATAATTGAATGTTTAAAATTTTGTAGTGTTAGATGTTTAGTGCTTCATGTTTTATGTTTAGTTGAAGTTCAGTCTTTCATGTGTGGTGTTTAATAAATTGTTGTTTACAGTTTAATGTTTGGTTTTGTGTTTGGTTGGAGTTTAGTTTTTGATGTATAGTGTTTGATTTTCTTTTTTTACTGTTTCGTGTTTGATTTGGTGTTTCATGTTTAGTTGAAGTTTAATCTTTAATCTGTTTGTCGGGGTTTTTTTCCGTTTGATGTTTCAGTGTAATCATGTGTTTTGTGACTGTTTGGTTTTTAGTATTTACTTTATCACCATTTGATTTTCATTTAGATATGTTTTCTTTTTGATTGGATGTCTAGAGTTTAGCATTTAAGGTGCTACCATTTGACTTCTAACAGCAGTTGGTTTTGGTGTGTGCTGCCTTCTTGTCTATTGTTGGGGGGATGTAGCATGTTTACCTCATGACATTCGGTTTTGGTATTTGGTGTATTTTTGTTTGTTGTTCGGCACGGAAACTAAAACCAAGCTCGTAAAAACGTTTGGATAAAAATCTTGAACTAATCCCACCTGCCTCCAAGGCAGCCATTAAAGGCGAGTCATTAAGTCCGTAAAAATTCTTCTAGTCTTAATAATGGTGTTTTTACACACACACACACACACACACACACACACACACACACACACACACACACACACACAGTGTCTTTACAAGGGTTGGTTGTTGGAACAAAGAAATATTTTAAGAGGTTTGTAACCTTAAGCAAAGTGTGTGTGTGTGTGTGTGTGTGTGTGTGTGTGTGTGTGTGTGTGTCGGACACTATGACTCTCTCTGTTATTAGGTCTGGTCTGTCATTATCGGATTAGAGAGCATGTGTGTGTGTGTGTGTGTGTGTGTGTGTGTGTGTTTCTGTGTGTGTTTGTGTGTGCGTGTCAGCAGGTTTTTTTCTTTTTAATGTCTGAAGCAGATTGATAATGAGCGTGTACTCTACTCGTTTTAGTTGCATGCCACAAACACATGGATTTGGAACGTTAATCCCAGTCAGGAATTCTGGGAAGCGGAAGTTTAAAGTCGTGCGCTGGTACTCATTGTGTGATGTTTTTACTTGCTGCCTAACAAATGCTAGTTATACGCTCAGTCAGTTTCTGTGACCTCATATTCGCTAGCTGTAAATCCTGTTCGGACATCCAGATTTCACTTTTGACACTTGATGACATCATCGAAGTTATTTCATTTGAGGTGTGTAAAACTTTAGGCTGGACTAATATTAACTATTAAGTTAGCTAAGTGTTTAGCTGCTCTGACGGTAAGTTCTGAGCTTTATTCTAGTAAAATGTAGAATCAACACAGCACACACACAGCTAGATTTATCCAGACTTTAGTGCATTAAAACAATATTTAAGGCAACAGAATGTGTGCGCATTTAATTTAAGTATTTTGGTATATTATGTAGTCAATTGCACTAGAGTGTGTTTATGTGTATGTGTGTCTTTTGCTTGCTTGTCGAACATATAGTTAGCATGACTTTGCAGTTTTTAGGCCTCAGCTAGCAAAGTGTTCACAATAGCACAATAGAGAACAATGTAGAATGCACACACATCATTCTCTCTCCTGAACATTCTCCTGTTTTTCCACTTGAGATCACACACACACACACACACACACACACACACACACACACATTTTATATATATATATTGTGTCCAAATTCCAATACAAGTATTCAAGGATTTTTTTCTGGAACAATACGTCCAGAATTAGGATTGTCAACCATGGCAACAATGTTGTTGAATGTCAGCTGTTCTGGAATAGTTTTTGCAAGAATCGTATTGTCTAGTGAATTTTGCAAAACCCGTCAAGCACCATGATGAAACTGGCTCCCATGAAGACCATGGCAGGAACACAAGACCAAGACCTTTGCTGCAGAGGAGAAGTTCAGGAGATGCTTAGAGTTACCAGCAATTAACAGCACCCCGGATTTGAGGCATTATGAAGGCTTTTAGAGTAGCAGACACATCTTAACATGGTCACAGCCATGGTCAACCATGATACCGCTCCACTGGAGCAGGTTTAATTTAAGGGGTGTACAGTGGCTGCGTGGTGGTCTTGTGGCTTGATATCGAACCTTCAGATCAGTAAACCTTGGCCTTCACCAATGAGCCATCACTAACCTATGCAAAGTAAGTAATAGTTTGTCTATTATTTGTTTACAGAAACATTAATGGACAGCAAATGGGCCACAACAGAGCTGGCATGGACCTCACATCCTGAAACAGGGGTACGTGTCTATCTCTATGATTGTCTACATATCTGTCTGTCTCTATATTTATTTGTATGTCTCTCTGCCTGATTCTATGTGTGTTTTTCTGTCTTTTTGTATGTCTGTCTTCTTGCATCTCTAGAATATTTATCTCTTCCTGTCTGTTCATCTTTCTGTCTGTCTGAAATTGATGAATTCACTGCCGTCCGTAGTGAACATGGAGAGGGCACTGTTTCAAACACAAGCAATGTTTTTCTAATATTATCCTGTCTCTCTCTCTCTCTCTTTCTGTCTGCATTTCAGTGGGAGGAAGTGAGTGGCTACGATGATGCCATGAACCCGATCAGGACGTACCAAGTGTGTAACATCCGCGAGCAAAACCAGAACAACTGGCTGCGCACTGACTTTATCCCACGAAAGGATGTCCTGCGCGTGTACGTGGAGTTGAAGTTCACTGTGCGGGATTGTAATAGCATACCCAACATTCCTGGCTCCTGCAAAGAGACTTTTAACCTCTTCTACTATGAGTCTGACTCTGACTCTGCCACCTCCACCAGCCCGTTCTGGATGGAGAACCCGTACGTCAAAGTGGACACCATCGCTCCGGACGAGAGCTTCTCCGCACTGGAGTCGGGACGGGTCAACACTAAGATCCGCAGTTTTGGTCCGCTCTCCAAAAGTGGATTCTATTTGGCATTTCAGGACCTGGGAGCGTGCATGTCGCTAATCTCCGTACGGGTGTTTTATAAAAAGTGTTCCACTACCATTGCCAACTTCGCTGTCTTCCCTGAGACTGCAACGGGAGCTGAGGCCACGTCGCTGGTGATTGCCCCTGGGACGTGTGTCCCCAACGCTGTAGAGCTGTCCGTGCCTCTGAAGCTCTACTGCAACGGAGACGGGGAGTGGATGGTTCCTGTCGGTTCCTGCACCTGCATGGCCGGATTCGAACCCGCCACTAAAGAAAGACAGTGCCAAGGTGAGTGGCAGTGATATGCACAGATAAAGAACAATAATCAAGACTCAAAGGGAATTTTGAATGGTGTCTTTTGTTCAACAGAAGGGTGTTTACAGTACATAGATTTTAAGGTTAAAACAGGTTGCTGAAGAACCGTGAGTGTGTGGCAGTGAGACATGGCTTACACACTAAATTGTTTCCTAACAGTGCAGACCTGCCTTTATACTGTAACTGCATATTATGTTCGAGTTGTGAGGCTTTTTTTACACAGGAGACTCAGGTAGTTAGCCTCAATCTGAGCGGAACGAGGGAATGAATAAGTAAGCGACAATGAGGGAGAGAGAGAAGGTGATAAAGGAGAAGGTTAAAAAAATGATGGAAATCACCATGAGGTGAATGTAAGTGAAAACCACGGTCAAAGGGAGAGACAGAGCGCAAATGTTCCGGTTAAAGTGTTAACCCTTATTCCTCCGTTCGGGTCAAAATGACTTCATTAAGTGTTTCGAAGAATTCTCACATATATATTATTTTTTATTATTGTTAGTTTTTAATATTCTATTTTGGGAAACATCTCCATCCACTCAACATAAAAATTACTGTTTTCAAGGCTGCGGCCTAAATATCACTCACTGACCAAGTGAGTCTGTGTCGGCTGCAGGAATTTTGTCGAGGTATGTCCACTTAACCGACGTTACTTAAATATGGAGCAGGGATTAGGAGTACTGTTTATGTACAATGTGGAAAAGAACACAGCTAATCTTATCTCTGAGTACTTAGTGCTGGTGTTTAGGAGTTGAACTAGAAGTGCTGCTCAGTGCTGATTGGTTATCCAGACGAACACTAACTTAAATAATAATAAAAAAAAGTCGGGTTGGTCCTGATTTATTTTAAACGGTTAAATGTTAAACCTTAAACTATGTCCGGTTGCAAATCATAATCTTTAAATGCACACTCAGCTGTAACAGTTGTCCTTGTCAGGTTATACTGAAAGGATTTCTTTTTCCCACTTTGTAAACAACATTACAGTGCTGCTTTTATTTCTGGTTTTTCATCATTTTTTTGACAAAATTTTTTTGACTTTGGAAACTTTCTAATTTTATATCGGTCTGTTTTCTTGGTCTTGTTTTTTCTCATCTTTTCATTACGAACTCTTCTCCTGCTTAATACTGATGCATTTGTTTTGACTGTTGTCATGGAAACCGCTTCGGACGCCGTACAAAAAAAAACTTCTGGTTCCTGTGGTTCATCTTTTTAAACTTTTGGTTCTTCTGGATCCTGTTTGTACAAATGCAGTGAAAAAAAAAAACTGCCTCTGACATAATGGGAAAATGAATTGCAAGGAAATTTAACCGGACTGAATGAAGGTGATGTTAAGTAAGCTGCATACACTACGTTAGGGTTAATGCAATGAGGGAACATTAGCGAGGACTGCGGCTCCGAGTTTAAAACCTCATTTATTCTCTCGGAGCCGCTGAAGGTGAAACCGGCCGGAGACCGGAGCTGATAAACTCTCACTAATCAAACAAGCAGAGAGGAAAAGAGGAATAAATCTGTCCTTCTCACGCGCTCTCTCTCCATCTCTCCTTATCTCACTGTTGCTCTCTCATTCCCACATTAATCTTTAGTCATGTTAACACTCGACTGCGCAACAGCGAGACGCTGCCATGAATATTAAATCTGTGATTCTTTATTCAGCTTTTACTTTATTTACTTCTGCTTTCAAACTTCTGTTGTTAAAAGAAAACAGGAAAATTCTCACACCCCCCCTCTCTCGTGCTGTCTTTATATTATTGTCTTTCATGCCGTCTCTGTCTATCTCTCCATTCATTTCTGACAGACTGTCTGTCTTTCTGTCTCTCTATCTGTCTGTGTTGCTGTCACTTTCATCCTAATTCCGTCTGTATATTTGTCTGTCTTTCGGATTATCTGTGTCTCCATCTTTCTATGCGTCTGTCTGTTTTTATCTGTCTTTCTCTCTATCTGTATTTCTCTCTGTTTATCTACCTATCTGTTTCTCTGACTGTCTCATCTGTTTTTCAGTCTGTCTGTCCTTCTCTCTCTCACACTTATATCCTGTGTATGTCTCCTTGTGTCTCTCTGACAGGCTTTATGTTTTCCCCTCTGTCTGTCAGCCCTTTTAACTCTGTATATCTATATGTCTGTCTTTCTGACTGTGTATCTTCTCTCTCTCTCTCTCTCTCTCTCTCTCTCCCTCTCTCTCTCTCATGAATTAAAATTCAAAGGTGCTTCATTGGCATGACATAAATGGCCACGTGTATTATTCATATTCATATTGACCGAAGAAAACAACAAAAAAGTAGTAATTAAAGTGATTAGAAAAATAAAAACAAAAAGTAGAAGTAGGGTCCCAAGCCCAGATAAAATGAGAGTTGCATCAGGAAGGGCATCCGGCGTAAAACCTGTGCCAAGCTTGTACAGTATGTGCGGACCGGATTGTCCACTATGGCCACCCCTTGCCGGGAGCAGCTGAAAGACAACCAACCAATATAAAATAGCATAATACTAATAATAAGCAAACAAACAAACAAATAAATAAATAAAAATGTCACACCCTTTTAGCTCTGCAATCAAAGATAATGTGACACTTGTGAAAACCTCTCTCTCTCTCTCTCTCTCTCTCTCTCTCTCTAAGGTGTCATATCAGTGCTGCTTAAAGAAATGAAAAAGAACTTGTGGAAAACACCTAGCTTACTTTCAGAGAGAAAAAAAGACTCATTTTTTATCCTCTTCAGGGTTTTTTATCGATTGTTCTGTGCTGAGAAATGAAAGCAGGAGGAACTCAGTAGACTCAGTAGAAAGTAGAAACTCTCAGCCTTGAAGCTGCTTGAACCTCTGATTAATGGATGAACAAACAGGAGCACTGCTAACACTGTTAGCTTTAGGCGCTAATGGGGTGTAGGAGCTTGTGCTAATGCGTTATTCCGTCGAATCCGAAAGTCAGGAATCACAGACAGGGGGGTTTAAAACCCTCGCACACCAGTAATGCTATTAGGCTTCGATTCTAATGGAGCATTTTGCTAATATGACACACAGCCAGGTCTAAAAGCGTGTTCAAACAGTTTGCATTTGTTTTCTCACAAGTACCGCCTTATATATTCCTGCCTTAAAGCCTGGGAGCTCGGAATCATGCTAACAAACACGGCTAATCATGCTAGCTTTTACTGTCAGCGGTGAAAAAATGCCCCATTCATACACAGTCATGTTCATAAAGATGTGCGCGCGTTATTATTCATACACAGTGTTTCTTGTGTGTCAGAGCAGACCTTTGGACTCTGAGTGTGTAGTGGTGTTTTTTCAGAAGCAGACATAAAGATAAAGATGAAAGCGGCTTTATCAGAAACTCATAAGCGCTGCCGCTAATAAAAGCACCGCCTTTATAAAGCGGAAAATCATTAACGTTCAGGTTTCTTTGAACGAGCGTTCCGATGAGAAATGTCTCCCACACACACAAAGCACAAATAAAGCAGTTTAGCTGAAGCTAGATCATATGCATGTTTGTTAACTCTGTGTGTGTGTGTGTGTGTGTGTGTGTGTGTGTGTGTGTGTGTGTGTATGTGTGTGTGTAGCATGCAGTCCTGGGCTGTTTAAGTGGAAGCAGGGTGAAGGACCGTGTACCCCGTGTCCTCCAAACAGTCGCTCCATTTCTGCCGCTTCATCTATCTGCAGCTGCAGGAATGGATTCTACCGAGCCGACAGTGACACGCCTGAAACAGCATGCACCGGTGAGTACACACACACGCACACACACACACACATATATATGCAAAGCCACACAGTGGATTCTCACTGTGGAAGATTTATAAGACTCCTCTACTAAAACTTAATTAGCCGTGTGGTTATTTGCACACACACACACGCACACACACATTCACACACACACACACTTAAGTAGTATAAATGCAGCCATAAACCAACACTTAAGCAGTATAAATGCAGCCATAAACCTCAGTAACACAATCAGAGGATGAGCGTACCCCACTGCAGCACGGCACACACACTGACACTTTCTATTCCCCGAACATATGTTCCTCTGTCTGTTTGTCTGTCTCACACACGCTCACTCTCTCCCTCCATTTATTTATCTGCCTGTTTTTGTCCCTCTATCTGTCTGTCTATCTCCATATGTCTGTTTCTCTCTCTCTCTGACCTCCTGTCTGTTTTTCTGTGTGTCTGTCTCTGTCTTACTGTCTGTCACATTGTTAGTTCTCTACCTCCCTCTGTGTGTGTTTGTGTGTCTGTCTGTTTGTCTGTCTGTTTCTTTCTCCGTATCTGTCTTTTTGCTCTGTGGGGCAGTCTAACACAGTTGATAAATGAGTCCAGGGTGGTTGGGCTTGTTACTACACACTCTCTAGAGCATGTACATACAGAGAGAATTAGGTGGATTCATTTCTGCACACATAATAATAATAATAATAATAATAATAATAATGGGTGACTTGGTGGCACATGCAGGGTCAATGTTGTGATTCCCGTCTTGGATCTGTATGTGGAGTTTGAATGTTCCCCCCATGCTTGGTGGGTTTCCTCCACGTACTCTGGTTTCCTCCGACAGTCCAAAGACATGCATGTTCGGTTAATTGGTGTTCCCAAATTGTCCGTATTTTGTTTGTATGTGTCTATATACTGTATGTGTGTGTGTGTGTGTGTATGGGATAAGCTTCAGGCCCTCATGACCCTGCACAGGTTAAGTCGTATGGAGCATGAATGAATAAATGATAATAATAACAACATCTCTCACACAGCGGTGCCGTCTGCTCCCCGTAACGTGATCTCGAACGTGAACGAGACGTCTCTGGTGCTGGAGTGGAGCGAGCCGAAGGAACTGGGTGGTCGCGATGACCTCCTCTACAATGTCATCTGCAAGAAGTGTGTGGCGGAGCGCGGCGCGTGTACACGCTGCGACGATAACGTGGACGTGTCTCCGCGACACCTGGGACTGACGGAGCGGCGCGTGGCCATCAGGAACCTGCAGGCGCACACACAGTACAGCTTTGAGATCCAGGCAGTCAACGGAGTGTCCAACAAGAGCCCACATTCACCACACTACACCTCCGTCAACATCACCACCAACCAAGCTGGTGAGAGAGAGAGAGAGAGAGAGAGAGAGAGCATGAATGTGTTTATGTGAGAGACCTGTCTGTCTATCTAGTTGTTTATGTCTTTGGCTTTTCCTCTTTGTTTGACGGTCTTTCTTTCTGTTTATCTCTCGCTGTTTTTCTCTCTCTCTCTCTTTGTCATTCTGTCTTTCTCTCTGTTTCTCCATCTCGCGATCTACCTCTTTCTCTCTCTGTTTTTTCTCCCAGTTCTATTCTTTGTCTGCTCTGTCATTCTCTTTGTCTTTATTTGTGTCTTTGTATTTCTTGCTCTTGCGCTTTCTCTTTCTTCGTCTCTGTCGCTTTGTTAATTGTTTATCTGATGATGTCATGAAAATAGTTCAAGGAAACCACACACAGAGTTATGGGCTGCGTCCAAAATGCGAGTTCATAAGCTATAGAAGTGTTCTCATTAAATGAGTAAACCAAGTTTAGGACAGTGCAAAAACATACACACACACTGCATCAGACCACAGTAATGTGTGCTGAAGGTCGGGGGGTTTGGGTTTAGATTTGCAGAGTTACTGAGACTTTAGGGCGTTTGCGTTTGAGATCATTTCTGATTGTTATTCTCACACGGCCGCCGCTGAATATTCACACGGCTGAACCGAGTCTGTAAGCAGAACAGCAAACAGAGCAGCGCTAAGCCGTGGCAGACATCTTTACCCCCCAGGAGCATCCCGGGGTGAGGGAAGAGTCCCCACACTGAGCTTTGTCCTCTAACGGGGGAGGAGTTACACTGGGGGACTTAACAAAGGAAAAGACAGAAGAGACACATGATCAAAGATCTGAGGATTAGATAGAGAGAGACTTTTTATTGCATTTTTTTATTTTAAATTATGACTTATTTCTGAGCTTTGCCACTACAAATGTCCATATTTGTCATGGCAGTAAAGCACCTTTGAATCTTGAGAGTGAGAGAGATAGAGAGAGAGAGAAAGAGGGTGGGAGGGAGAAAGATAGTCAGACAGAGACAGTAGAGAGAGATAAGCAGAGAAATGTAGGGTTTAGGAGAAGGGAAGGACAAAAGACAAATACGTACAGGAGAAGAGAAGGGGAGATATGAGATGGAGGAAAATAAAGCAAAGGAAAAGAGAAAGAAAAAAGAGAGATGAAGTCAGAAAAGGGTAGAGTAAGAAATGGAGATTAGAAATACCAGAGAGTGCAGAATGAACAGTAGACGAATGACTAGATAGGAGCTGTATGTGTGTGTGTGTGTGTGTGTGTGGTGGAGGGGGGGGGGGGGGGGGGGGGGGGGTTGAACTGAGCTTACCAGTTTGTCATTTGTGTCTCACACTAGGGATTTCAGAACCCATATTCTCCAAAGAAACACACACGCGCACACACACACACACACACACACACACACACACACACACTAATCCTTTCTCCTAATCCCAAATCTGAACTCTGTGTGTGTGTGGTGTACAGGACGTGTTTGTGTTTAAAAGGAATTGTTTTTGTGCCAGGTGAATCCTGTTTGTTTATGGTTGAATGTGTCATTCTGTTCATACTGAATTCCTGCACTGTCATATTAAATCCTGTAGAAATTATACTCGATTGAATCACTGAATTGTGCTGTTTAAAACATTAAGCAGAATCATTTTTGTTCGTGTTCATAGTTGTTGAAGTTTCATCTAAATGTTCAATTGTTTTTTTGTTTGTTTGTTTGTTTTTCTGTTCAGCTCCATCTGCAGTTCCTACAGTACACCTAATGGGGGCATCTGCGAGCACAATGAGCCTCTCATGGCTTCCACCAGAAAAACCAAATGGAATCATTTTGGATTACGAAATTAAGTATCATGAGAAGGTAAGTGAATTACACAGGCGAATCATTACGAATAAAAAGTAATCATTTGGAATCACTAATATATGTATTTTTTTAACTGTACGGTTAAATGATGATGAACAGTAACTGTTGATGTTGATGATGATGTATGTGTGTGTAAAGGATCAGGGTGAGGCAATCTCACACACCATGACGGCTCAGCGCAGCTCGGCACGGATCGAGGGGCTGAAGGCAGCAACAGCATATGTGCTGCAGGTCCGAGCCAGAACGGTGGCTGGATATGGTCGCTATAGCAACCCAACACATTTCAGCACCAACCACCAAGGTGCACATACAGTGATACATCAGCTTTAAATCCATATGTCCTACAAACACACAAAATAACAGGAACAAAAGCGTTTAATTTTCTCTCACTCTGTCTCTTCATGTGTCTCTCAGTGGATCCAGAGAAGTCTCTGCAGGAACAGCTCCCTCTGATTGTGGGCTCTGTGACAGCCGGTCTGGTCTTCATCATTGCCGTGGTTGCAGTCTCCATCGTCTGCCTCAAGTAAGAACTCCAGTCTTCACTCTTAGCACCCTTGTTTTTTGGGGGTGTATTTAGAACACATTGAATGCTTGTGAGTACGTGCGTGCGTATGTGTAGGCTGGTAAGCTTGTCATCCCAAATCATGTTGCACATTCACACATAGATTGATTGATTGATTGATTGATTGATTGATACAATAGGTTGTAGCTTACACACTGTATATCTTCAATATATTCAGTATACACAGAATAGTGTGAGAACCGACTGAAGTTTCTAGTGAAATGCTAAGAAAAAAACTACAAGATATATAAGAAACATATAAATAAAGAATATAAATCACAAGTTTAAAAAAATAGAGAAATGAGGTTAATTGCAGTGCAACCACTGATATATGTTCTGTATATGTAGATTTTATATGTGACATAGTGACAGTGCAAATTATACTAATTGTTCAGATACTTAATTAATTGTACAGCGAACAGCATCAATGAAATTGAGAATGTTTGTAATGGCAAGATACGCAATAGTGAGAGTAACTGAGATTCACATTCACTATTCCCCAGCTGTACACCATTGCATGCACTATTAAGAACTCATTCTTGGATTTAAAAAACTTGCTCACTTGATGGCCTGTGGATCGAGGCACAGCCGAACCCTTCCATGTCTAAATAGTATCTGAAAGTCTTTGCACGATTGCCTGAAATTATTTGAATTGCAAATGATATGCAAATTAGCAGTGGGTATTCCTGCCCTGGTTTGACAACAAAGGAAACACATTAACATATAACTTCAACACACACCCCCTACCCCCCCGCTGGGTTCCATCCCAAATGCTACAGCTCGAGTCTATTTTGTGTGCTGGAATGTCAGTCGCTTCAGTGGATAAAGAGACAGATAGACAAAAAGGCAGACAGACAGACAGGCACACGGACAGGGAAGCAGACAGTCAGACAGACAGACATGCAGGCAAGTTAATACCACTTACTCTCTTTCTGCTCTGTGATCCCGTTGGCATTGTGTTGATCCAGTGCAGTGAATTTATATGCTTTATAAAGAACCCATCATCACAGTGTAAGGTTTTATCACAAACACGCACACACACCTTCACACACATACACTCACAGAATCTCTGCTCTCCACACAGGAAACAGAGGAACGGCTCTGAGTCTGAGTACACTGAGAAACTTCAACAATACAGTAAGTTTCTACTGATAACCTAGACAAATAATCATTCAAACAGAATCTGATGTTTGTTGCAATTTTTGTATGTTTTGTAACATTCTAATAATTTTTCCTTCGTTTCTGATTGATGGGCGTGTAGTTTATGCGGTTATTTGTCACTGTTGAATCCCCAATAGTAAGCGCCGGAGCGAAGGTGTACATTGACCCCTTCACCTACGAGGACCCTAATGAGGCCATCCGTGAGTTCGCTAAAGAGATCGATGTTTCTTGTGTGAAGATCGAGGAGGTCATCGGCGCAGGTACATCATAACAACCGACCACCACATGCAAGGCTAATCCATTTCCCTTCCACAGATCTTTAAGATGTAGTGTACTTTTTATACCTGCAGTGTTACAGTTCAGCTTTTAGTGTTTAGCTTAACTCCTCTCTCCTACTTTTCACCTACTTACTCTGATTTACACTGAGTGTCATTTCAGCTTGCAATGACTTTAGTCCATGCTTTCCCTAACCCACTCTTTCTCGCTAGACTATACACGCAAACTTTCCAGTCGTCCCAAACTCTTGTCCCCTCCGCTCTGTCAGAGCTCCCACAATCCCGCCTTCAACGTTTAGTGCACCACTGTCCCCGTTTCCCCTTCGTTTTATCTCTGGACTCAGGACGTTGGTCTTTCACTCTTAGTTTAGCTGCACTACCCTTCACATGCTCCTTACTACAGATGCACCGATGGCAGTTTTCTTGGCTGATTCAGATTTAATTCCCTTCTAAGAACTATAATTAACAGCGTATATAAACACTTGTCTTTACATAAATATCAATTGTATTTTCATAATAAAAATATGGACTATTAAATGATGAACAGTGTTTCCCCAAAACTGCACAGAGTTACAGGGTTTTCTCTCACTCAAACAAAGCTTAATTAAAAAAAAAAGTGCTTCAGGTTACAGGACAGATCTTTTCTGTACAAATAAAATCCAACTCAAAAGGAGGTGACAGCTGACAACCAAGGAGGATGAAGGAAATCCACAGAGACACGTGACTCTAGCTGACTACGTTTTTTTTTCTTCAAACTGCTGTCCACACATTGTTAGGGGATAGCATACCCGCCTTGCACAATAGCACTATCAAGCTTACAACCATGTAGGGTTGTCTGCCATGCCTCCCTCCTGAGAGCATGACCACTCTCTAGACATCTGGGAACTTTTCCAAACTACTTCCCTTTGCTCCACAGAGGAGCCCTTAGGTGTCAGTTTGACAGGCACAAAGTTGGTTGTATTTGAGACTGATCGGCCGGGCACTAGTCAAAAGCCAATTCCGATTGGTGCATCTTCACTTTCTGCTTACTTCATGCTCCCTACTTGTGCCTTTCCTGGTCCCTTCTCACAAACATCCTCACTGTGTATCCACTCAGTGCTTATTCTCTTCAGCCTCCCATTTGTGCACTCCCTGCTCCCTTGTTGTACAACTCTTTCCACGCAATTGTCCACTCCATGCTCTCTGCATGTCCACTTCCTGCTCCCTAGTTCCTCGTATCTAACTAGTGACTCTCCCTGTCCTGTCTCTCCTCCATTTGTTCCTTCTCTCCCTCTATTGCTGTCTCTCTAGGGGAGTTTGGTGAAGTGTGTAGGGGTCGTTTGAAGCTCCCGGGGCGGAGGGAGATCATTGTGGCCATTAAGACGCTGAAGGTGGGCTACACAGACCGACAGAGGCGGGACTTCCTGAGTGAAGCGAGCATCATGGGACAGTTCGACCATCCAAACATTATCCGGCTGGAAGGCGTCGTGACCAAGAGTCGGCCCGTCATGATCCTCACCGAATTCATGGAGAACGGCGCACTCGACTCATTTCTACGGGTAAAACACTATACACACTATGCACACACTCATGACATGTTGTATACACATACAGTCTATCACACTATGTCCTGTCTATCACACTATGTCCTGTATTTGATTATGTATTTTTATCTCTGTCTTTCTTTTCCTCCCTTTGTATCCCTGTCTATCCTTCCTTCTTATTTAGATTCAATGTGTATATCTGTCTCCCAGCTTTTCCCTCTTCACATCAATTTATCTTTGTCTCTCATATTTTTATTTTTCTCTCTGTATACCTGGATATCATAAGCGAGTATCTGTCTGTTTTTTTTTTATGTCTTTATGGATCTGTTCATCCCTCTCTCCCTTTCTGTATAGCTGAATGACGGACAGTTTACAGTGATCCAGCTGGTCGGAATGCTGCGTGGAATAGCGAGTGGGATGAAGTACCTGTGTGATATGAACTATGTACACCGGGACCTTGCAGCCCGTAACATCCTGGTCAATAGCAACCTTGTGTGTAAGGTGTCTGACTTCGGCCTGTCTCGCTTTCTGGAGGATGACCCCAATGACCCTACATACACCAGCTCTTTGGTATATATATATATATATATATATATATATGCACAAATATACACAAACGCACACACACACACACACACTGATAAACTGTCCCATTTCTAATCACTATGTTTATATTTTTCGTTAGGGAGGAAAAATTCCAATCCGCTGGACTGCTCCAGAAGCGATCGCGTACAGGAAGTTCACGTCGGCGAGCGACGTTTGGAGCTACGGAATCGTCATGTGGGAAGTGATGTCATATGGCGAGCGGCCTTATTGGGACATGAGCAACCAGGATGTAAGTTTGTCCTGCGTACATTCAGATTCAAATTTGGGAGAATGCTTTTGAGCTTCAGAGTCAAGTGAGTGTTATTTTGATGCCTCTTACCCTCCTACAGGTAATTAACGCAGTGGAACAGGATTATCGCCTGCCCCCGCCCATGGACTGTCCCACAGCTCTGCACCAATTAATGCTGGACTGCTGGGTTAAAGAAAGGAACCTCCGACCCAAATTCTCCCAAATCGTCAACACACTCGACAAATTAATCCGTAACGCTGCCAGTCTCAAAGTGGTGGCCAACACGCCGTGCGGGTAAGAAATGCATCAAACACTCGTGCATTCTGATTGGCTAAGAGTCGGTTATAGAGCAGTGTATGGATGACAAACCAGGAAGTTCCTGCATCGATTCAAGCTCAATGTGATTAGCATTAAATTGTTAGGATGTAATTAGTCTCTGTGACAAAGTGATATGAAATACTGAGGTCTTATAAAGCAAGTGTGTCTCAGCGGCGCTGCATTGATCTATACTGTGTGACATGATTGAGGAAATCAATAGGAACAAATCGTTATGATGTTCTGCTGTGTCACTGTGCTGATAAACGCTAACTCAGCATTAGCTGCTGTTGTGTTTAAATACAGTCAACTGACTCAATGTTTTCTAAGTTTACGTTGGTGATATTAGGTTACTAAAAAAAGTAACTTTGCTTAAAAAAACTGGATACTGTAGCATATTAGCTAAACATAAATAACCAGGTAGCTATATGAACAGCTAGGTAGTTAGCCATTATCTTTATATAATAGTATGTGTTAAATATGCGCCGCGTTCCCTCCGATCCTCCAGCACTGCTCGCCTCATCCCACCATCTCTCAGGGATCGAGGGCGGCATTCATCCAGACTCTTTTCTGTTCTGGCACCTAGGTGGTGGTACGAACTTCCTCTAGATGTCCGTACAGCAGAGACTTTGACTATCTTTAAACGGCGACTCAAAACTATCTATTTCTCCAGTACTTACAGGACTAACCTGTAATGTTAACTACTGGAATATAGGACTAGCAAGGTTTTAACGGCTCCACAATAGATTAAATAGCTTAATACATCGTATGATCTGTTTACCTAACAAACAGAATGTGTACTACTAGCTAGCCACAGTTTGTTAGCTGATTCTTAACAAAAGTAAAATAATAGAATAAAAACAGATCATGGTCGGCTCTGACGCAGTCACTCTGAACACTCGGGCAGTAGTGGTATGAGAAGATTAATGATAAGTACACATATAAATTAAATTAAGGCAGTGTCATGATGAGAATGGGTTTTAGTTAGCTGCTAATGAGATTTAAACAGTCTAGAATAGAGTAGATGTCCTGCTGAAAGAGACAAGGAGGGAAAGGAGAGAGACTTAACATCAGCAAGGTTTAGATGAGAACATGAGTGTGAAGGAATCAGGAGAGAGTCAGGAGCAGCTCAGGATGAGGGTTACAAGAGAGTGTTAGCGAACTATTACGTCAGAGTGAGTGTTACAGGAGAACAGAAGAATTGGTGAGCGTGTGGAGTTACAGGAGCACATCATTGTGAGCTTTACAGAAGAACAGTAGATTGAGAAATAGAGGAAAAAAGTGTCTGAATATAATAACCTCAAGATTTTAACTGAGGAACATCAAGAGCTTATTAAAGTCATTCCTACATCCATCTGTTGTTTTCCTGCTGAATAGAACCTCTGTGTCGCTGCTCATAGCGGTTTTCCTCCTCAGTTCTTAATTGTTAATTAATCGAATGCCGTCAGGAGCAGACGGCCCTCAGCGGAGCGTAGAGAAGGAACACAGGGAACTCTTTGCTCTCGGCGTGACCTCACTGCCCTCGTCTTCATCACGCTGCGTTATTAAATATCCCATCGAGGCCTCGGGAGCTGTTAGAACCTCAGAGTGATGATGTGAGAGCTGAGCTTAAACTCAGTTTCACCCGGCTCTGAAAGAATCATCACAGATGTCTCATATCACACAGTAATGGTTTAGCTTTAAAAACGACATCAGTACGCATCAGTACCTCACACAGGAATTGAACCAAAAAACCAACAGAACCAAAAGCGGAACAGCACGAGAAACAGATTAAAATCGGAACAAGACAGAAGAACAGAACCATGACTGAATGATGGACAGAATAGAGCCAAAAAAAAAAAAAAAGAACATGACACGAGCAGAAATTAAATCAGAACAGAACCAGAGCAAGACAAAACAGAACCTGAACAAAAACAGAATGAAAAAGAGCGTCTGACATGGACATAATATTTGACTGAATATAAGAAGGTAACTTTCGCTCTCTCTCTCTCTCTCTCTCTCTCTCTCTCTCCCTCTGTGGTGTAGAGCGTCTCAGCCCCTGTTGGACCGCAGCGTTCCTGATTACTCCACCTTCACCACAGTGAGCGATTGGCTGGACGCCATCAAAATGAGCCGCTACAGAGAGAACTTCCTGAACGCCGGCTTTGCCTCCTTCGACCTTGTCGCCCAGATGACATCAGAGTGAGTGAAGGATAAAAATATACACATGATAAATGATTAAAAAAGCACAGATGATAAACGATAAAAAATACAGGCGATAAAATAAGAGAATGGAAAAATAAAGCACTGCTTTAGAAAAATGAGCAGACAGACAGATATGTAGACACTGTTAGAGTCAGACAGATAAACTGATAAACAGACAGATGTAGACAGGCAGAGAGACAGACAGATATGTATGGAGTGACAGAAAGACAGGCAGACAGGTGATTTGTAAACATGAAGTCAGAGTGCAGGATAAAGTGCACTTACTGGAAGAATAACCAGACATAGTGAGGATAAAGAGGGAATGAGGGAACAGTAGAACATTAATGGCAACCAAAACGAAAAACTCAGTCAGCTCCGGAGGGACGAAACAGAAGACAAGACAAACAGGACAGACTTGTCTCTGAGCCGTAATTAAACATCAGGAACAAACAGGCACAGAGAGAGAGAGAGAGAATGCACTAAACACTTTCGAATGAGACACAGCTGAGGATACGCTGAAATAATAATCATACAACACGCAGATCGGCTGTGGTTACACCACACGTCTATCACACTTCTGATACTCAAACAGGGTGAGCGCTACGGCTCCAGTCCAAACGCTACATAATGTATCCGGTTAGCCACTTTTTTTGTATTAGCTACTGTAAATCATTATAGGTTAAGTGCAAAGTCCCAAATGAAACTATTATACAGTATCTTATCTAACCTCAACAACATGGTGGACTAATAAAGAGCGATTAGAGGTCGCGGCCGTAACCGACGGAAATGAACGAGGTTGTCTGAGATCAACAAACGATTACTGACGATAATAACGGACATTAATCACACATTAATCACAATCAAATTTTTCTAAAACACTCATTTATATCAATCTGGCAACCAGACAGGTGGAGACCTGCTGTTAATTCCGCTAATGATCGTCATTTATTATCCTTTTCTCCACTGCTGGTGGTGGGGCACACGCACACACACACACTCTTTAATCTCCCATAATCTGCAAAACTTTGTAAGATGCATTTAATAATAATAATAGAATATAATAAAATATATTACCATCCTGATAATTATTATTAATTATAAATAAATTACTATCAATTTCATTATTATTAATTATCAACTGATTCAATATTATTAATTGATTAAATTATTATTATTATTATTATTATTATTATTAAATGCATCTTAAAGAACTTAACAGGTGAGTGTTAATGAGAATCAGTGTAATTTTTTATTTCGATAATTATTCCTATCATTAACAACTTATTAAACTCAACGATGTCATCACTCTGCAGACTTGCTGACTTAAACGCTTTTGTGTGGAAGCTCTGTAACATTTTAACATGGCTGTACACTTCTACGAGTTACTGCTCAAAAATACACCTCAGCTTTATAGTCTGCTTTATTCCCCACAGTGAATGCACAGACGAGCCAATCACCATGTGAGTCTGGAATGATTGACAGTTGTGTGGGCGTATTAATTTCTCTGATATGAAGTGGCCCTCAGAAGCCCCGCCACATCACTATTTTAATAATCACATTAATAATCCCCGGAGGTCGAGTGAGATTGAACAATGTGATGTCGTTGAAATCCAATCAATCATTTAGTGTTCCACTTTCACTGCACTTGTATATAGCTAATAATGGTTAAATCAGTTTGGCTTATCTGTATAAAAGCAAAGTTGGATTTTTTACTCCACACACACACACACACACACACACACACACACACACACACACACACACACACACAACATATGTATACCTGATGTTGATGTGCGTATGATATCGCCATCGCCTTCTCAGCAGTGAGTACACACACAAAGCCCCCACTTCCTGTCTGCCAGATAAATAAACTAAGCAGAGACAAGGATAGAGTATATGTAAGTGTGTGTGTGCGTGTGTGTGTGTGTGTGTGTGTGTGTGGTTTTACCTGTTTGTGGTGTTAAACAAACACAGATTAGATTACACAGGAAGCAGGTGGAGGTTTTTTTACTTTGGATAATTTAATAGCCGATTCATCACCGGCTACAAACTCACATACACACACACACACACACACACACACATTCACACACGTAAAACTCTCCCTACTCAGTACTTATGTGCAAACGTCCTCTCTAACCCCAGTCTCATACTACAAATCTTATTGTGTGTGTGTGTGTGTGTGTGTGTGTGTGTGTGTGTGTGTGTGTGTGTGTGTGAAATAGCAGCTGGTTAACAGACCTGAATGAAGTGAGTAATTATTAACCAAAACTGTCTGAACTTGGCCTTTATACCCACCGCAAGTCTCCCCAACACACACACCTTTCACACTGAGTGCTGTTTGCTTAACCTTAAAACTGTATTTCACCTGTCATTGTTCACACACACACACGCGCACACACACACACACACACACACACACAAATATGCCTGAGGTTGTATTTAACTGCAGAAAATAAAATTTTGACTTCAGTATGAAAGAAAAAAAAGAGGACAAAAATTCATAAAGGAAAGAAGAAAGATAAAAAGAAAGAAAGAAAATTCGATAGATCGAGTTCGATAGATTATAATGGTGAATGAGAGTAGAAGCAAGGCTGGTCCATTATTGTAACTCCAACTATGACATCATCAGTTTCACCAGTTTTTTTTTTTTTTTTGGTCAATTGAAAACATTTCCCACTCTAATGTGTGTCTGTGTGTCTGTTTGTACAGGGATCTTTTGAGGATAGGTGTGACACTCGCTGGACATCAGAAGAAAATTCTCAGCAGCATTCAGGACATGAGACTGCAGATGAACCAAACACTACCCGTGCAGGTGTGAGACAGGAAAAAGGGGGCGGGGCCAAATCCAGAGCTTACCAATGACAGCATAGAACCCCCTGGCTGCCTCACCAATCAGAAAACAAAACCTAGCTCACGGTGCCTCATGACTGTTCCTGTGTCCGATACCCCGCCCTACTCCCTATTCCCTTGACACGCCACAGTGCATTATGGGTAATCTGCCTTCCTTGGACACTCAGCTCTCGCAGTGCATTGCGGGATTTCCTAAGTGCACAAGACGATCACAGAACAGGACTACAGAGTGGCTCGCTTCCCAGATACCGCCCTGTGTAGCGAATAGGGTGTAATTTCGGACGTACACTTTCTCAACTTTTACAGTTATTTTATAGTTTGTTTGTTTTTATCTTTAAGGACACTCCAGACTGCATGTGTGATTTTAATTAGTTTCGGAGATGGGTTCACGTGGCACACGCCCCCTTTTTCCTGAGCCCTGTCACTTCTTCTTGAACACTAAAGATGGAGGAGGTGAAATGTCTAAAACAAAACTGACGAGGAGAAAGATTCTTCCATCCATCTAGTGCTAGGATATGTTTTATTATGTGTGTGCGTGTGTTTTCATCTTCATATTGAAGGTGCTTTATCGGGAGAGACGACACACGGCCAGGAGGCCACAAAAACCTTTTTTGGAATAACCCATTCTACTTTTTAATTTTAATTTCACTTCCTGTTGTCTCTCGGGTGCTTCCCTTTTAGGATCGTACCATTATTTACTAAGTTACCCAGAATGCATTTCTGTGTTTAGATACAAAACTAGAAAGAGATTTGAAACACTGATTAGTATTCTTCAGTATTTTATTTTTCAAAATGACCTGTATGATCAGGATAATGAAAACACACTCTGAAGTGTGGCCTTGTCTGTAACCAAGGCCACACTTGTGTGTGTATGTGTGTGTGTGTGTGCGTGTGTGTGTGTGTGAGAAAGAGAGAGAAAGTGCGTGAGTAAGTGAGTTAGTAACTGAATATGCACATGATTACTGTACATTACTGCTTTAGCTCCACAGTTGGCGAATAAAACCCGCATGTGATGAAAAGCAATTATATTTCAATCAACTGTAACCCGTGGACAATTAATAATGACTTACTTTTTTTTTTTTTCAAAAAGGAATTGCAATTTTTTTAAGATGAATATGAATATATGCATATGTGTTATAAATACGATCCATGCATATGCATTACGGATATGATGAGATATGCATATTAGATTATTATAATATTCTACACATCATTTAGAGACTGATAGAGAAGTTGAATTTCATTTCTGTTTCATCTTTCATGGACTTTTCCACCTGTTTAATATGTTTCCACCTCACACTATTTATTTCCTTCATTTGCTGAATCGTCGGACGCACCAACCGAGGATAGATCACCAAAAAGAAAATACGAAAAAAGGAGACATCGAGCCACATAACGCTCTCATCTCATAATAATTTAGGAAAAAAAACCCTGTAATGTTGTTGTTCTAAACAGCCTGTCCATGTTTTGTAACAAAAAAATAAGGTAAAAAGTACATGAAATTAAAAAAAAATGTGTGTGTGTGTTTTGGTTTGGAGACAAAATATATCTAAATATATATATATAAAATAATGACTTCATTTAAAATTTAATGTATTGAAAATCCTGCATCTCTTTCACTGGTTTTGATCCACCCCCCCTCGCTCTCTTTCTCTCTCTGTTTTTGATTCTCTCCCTCTCTTCTTCTGTTTTTCATCCTCCCTTTCTCTATACCTTACTCTCCTCTATACGTCTGCTCTCCATTCTCCATCTCCGTCTCTTTTTCTGTCTGTCATTCTAGTTCTGTTTCTTCCTCTGTCTTGCTGCATCTCTTTCTGTCTGCCTTTCTGTTTCTCTATGCATCATATTCTGGCTCTCTGTCTTTCCCTTCTCTCACTCTCTCTCTGTCCGTTTCATCCAATTAAAAAGGATTTTTCTGTGTGTGTGTGTGTGTGTGTGTGTGTGTGTGTGTGTGTGTGTGTGTGTGTGTGTGTGTGTGTGTGTGTGTGTGCTCATGCACTGTTTTCTCTGTATTTGGTGAAGCTTCAGAAGATTAGGTGTGTGTGTGGCTTGTGTGTCTTTGTGTGTGTGTGTGTGTGTGGGTGTGTGTGTGTGTGTGTGTGTGTGTGTGTGTGTGTGTGTGTGTGTGATGAAAAGACAGAGATTAAGGATAAGCTGAATCTGCACTCATTTCTTGGGTGTAGTGAACAGTGGGTGGTTTGGGACATGTCCACATTAGTGATTATGGTGTTTATGTGTTTGATTTTTGGATTTTGTAAGCCATTAACATTTTCATATTGTTTAAGCTGTTTTCACATTAGGTACAATTGCATCTTACCCTGCCTGAGTATTAATGGCCCTCCCTAACCTCACCCCTCCCACCCGTGGCTGGCCAGATTTCACATTAGTAAAATTGTGTTTCCACGAGTACACTTATGCGTCTAACGCTCTCCAATACAGTAGGTGTCATTGTAGACCTTGTTGATTTGTGTTTAACTGATAAACTCAAAGAAGAAGGAGAGTAGAACAGAGTTGACTCTGATGTTTTGGAGGCAACTCACCTTCTTTCCTCCTTCATTTCATTTCTGCATTACAGAGTATGACATCACACTGATGAACAGGCCACTTCCTTATTGCTATGTTAAACTTTAATACCTGATTCAAAGCGTGCCTAAGTACACTGTACTGTACACTGGGGAGGGGACTTTTGGGTCAAATGTACTCTGATCCGTCCCTTAGACCAGTGAAAGAGCAGCCTTTTACCCTATTATTCTTATTATTGTTATTGGCTGATCCATATTTAATTGTGGCCTGGCTAACATGGAACACGATTGCTGGAATTATGAAAAGCGGGACATTAAACAAATTATACATCTCATTCTGCATAATTTTCAGTTTTACTTGTACTGTCTAATACAGGAAAAAAATTGTATGACAGATGTACAAACACTGAGGATTTATTGCAAATTCTATCCAACAGAGTGCTTCAGTTCTTTCCTTTTGTTCCTGTTTTTAATTTTTCAGCTTAGTGCAGACTTTTTGTCCAAGAAGTATGAAATTCTTATACGTATTAGGGTATTTGTTGGGAAAACAGAGAGAAAGAGAGAGAGAGAGAGAGACAGTGCAAGACTCAGAAACAGGAAGTAAGACAGATAGAGAGAGAGACACACACAGAAAGAGATAAAGAAGAAATTGAGGCTGTTTGCTGTCTCTTTCTATTTGTTCTATTGTCTTTCATTCCCAAAAGACCCTCATTCCCCTTGCTCCCTGATACCCCTCCTCATCCCCTCATTGCTTTCTCCCTTGTTCTCTCGCTCTTTCCTCTGTTCCCCTCATCTTTAGCTCTAACCATGTCCTGTCTCACTCCTGGCAGTTGGCTAATTGGTCTGTGCAGCGAGACAGGAGCTGCCATCAGCCACAGCGTAGCCTCCACCCTGCCCAAAATGCTAACGATAATGCTGTGTGTGTGTGTGTTCCAGTTTTGTGCTTTAATCCAACAGGAAACTTAAATAACCATAAAACTAATTACTTTTCCACTGTCTAATACCATGTCTGCCTGCCTCACTCTCTAAATATCTTTCAACCTGTCTCTAAGTATCTGTCTTTTTGTCTGCCTCTCTCTTCCTCTCTCTGTCTTTTTGGATATATACCTCTCTATATATCTCCAGTTTCTCTTTTGTCTGTCCCACGTCTGTACATGTCTCTGTCTGTCTGTCTGGATCTCTTCCTAGGTATAGGTCCCATTGTCCCTCTTACTCTCTCTCTCTCTCTCTCTCTCTCCCTTTCTTTAGTGAGCTGCCTGTCTACCTCTAGTTATGTCTTCCTGTGTGTCTCTCTGTAGGTATCTTTGCATCTTTTTGTCTATCTACATTTCTGAATATTTTTTCTTGAGGATTGTATGTGTAAATTGTTTTATGAAGATTTCAGTACTTTTTGCTTTCTGGTTGTTAAGGTGATGTCTCTCACACGCACACACACACACACACACACACATACCATCCCCCGGGGGTAAATGTGCACCCCGCTTTGCCCCTATATAAAGGCGGATTATCTCATTCCAAACCCCCTGGAATATTCTGCCTCACCGTCTCCGTCCCAAACGTCCTCTTCAGAACAAACCAGCCTTTGTTGGGATCTGGAGTGCAGCTGCATAACTGCTGCTGGATTAGTGCTTACACACACACACACACACACACACACACGCATACAGACACAGACAGAGACCCAGTGAAGCGACTGAACACTGACCAGCATGGATTTTAATGCTAATGACTGTACAGTAACATATGCGTTTACTCTCTCCTTTAAATCCACTTTAATCAAATGTTAGCATGCTAACAAAGCCTCTGCCCATTAGCAATGAAAGCTTGAAAGTGCGTGTTTGCCAAAGAGTCAAATCTGAGTAGAAATGCTAGTCAAAATAGTCTAAAGATGACAAAGATTGGAATTAGTTTCTTCAATTAGCGTAGCAAACATATTTGCTAGTATACACATGCAGAGAAATACATTGCAAGACAACATAAATCAATTAGAAGTTCGGTATATATTGCCAGGGAATGTGTTAGACAGTTATGCTAGCTTAAACACACTATCCAGCATGCTGAAGTGTTTTGTTAGTCATGTTATCCAATATAAATATTATGTTAAAGAAACATGTTAGTCATGCTTTACCATGTACTAAACAACTATGCTAGGTTATGTTTATATATAAAGACATCACACTGCTCCTGAAAGTTCCAGAACACTGATTAACAGGAACTTCCTAAAGCCTGCAATTCAGATACAATACCCTGGATATTGACTTTTTGAGAGAGCTCATGATTCTGATTTGACCCTCTTTGTGCTAAATGAACCTCTCACTTTCCTTAGTGGCCAGTACTTTACTCTCTCTCTCTCTCTCTCTCTTCATTAGTCCAGTTGAATCTGGTTCAGCACCATGGCAGACATATAAAAAACAAAATTACAAAACAGACTTCACCCCAGAGTAAAGTGTACTTCTGGCCATGATAACAGTGAAAATAATAGCATTATCGCTTTGTAAAAGTGATTTGTAAATTGCCCATAGTGAAGGTTTTATAGTTGTAAAATACTTTTAAGATACGTTTAGGCATCATTGGTTCATTAGCATTTGATAGCGAACATTATTTGAACTGGCTGGCTATTTGCTACTCTGTACTGAGGCCCTGTGTGCTGAGGTCAAACTACAAGTATACTTGGTTATAATTCTAATAAGCCAGAAAATTAATCCATGAGTTGCAAAGATTCTAGTTATATAATATAATATAATATAATATAATATAATATAATATAATATAATATAATATAATATAATTTTCATGTATGAAAGAGATGTAATTGAAAAGAGCGAGTTCTTACCAATGTACAGGCAAAACCTTTATATTATATTATATTATATTATATTATATTATATTATATTATATTATATTATATTATATTATATAAGTTTTGTATTTACATTGATCAGAACTCAATAAAATCTAAATATTGAATAGAGGTGATGTTATGAGCAGTTATGTGTAAGTTTACAGCATCTAGTGCTTTTTCTGACAACTATAGCAATTTTTCTTCGAGGTGGGCATGACTATACACAGAGCCAATCAACGTTTATACTGTGTATAGACAGAGTATGTGGAAGACAGAAATGTGTGTAATGCACCTACACTCTACCACAATCCTATTAATTTTAGCGCACTGGAGTTGTTTTAAGGCAAAACTTAATTTTTGAATCAAATCTACTTTTTGGATTTCTCAATTGTCATTCACTCTCTGTTTACCGAACAGGGGGTGTATTTGGCTGATGACGAAAGAAATACAACTTAGCATAAACAAGGTGTAAGATATTCAACTGTACAATTTTTTTCTTCATATTAATATATAAGGCAGTACATATTACACTATAAATATAATATAATATAATATAATATAATAGTAATTTTTTTTTTCATTTTTCGGGAAACACCCAGGGTGATTTAAAAATCATTCAGTCATTATACAAAGCATAGACAACACTTAGTTTGGTTTGTGCAACATGAAAGGATTTCAAAAAAAAATTTCCCTACAAATTGCAGTTAACAAATTTCAGAAAATGCTCAGTTATAGTTGTCTCCAGAGCTATTACAAACTGTTGTACTTCATTTTATTATACATTTTATTTTTATTTTATTTTATTTAAATTAATATTTGTCACATGTAACTTACACCACAATTTTTTTTACATATCCCACGTAGGAAGCTGGGGTCAGACAAGAGGGTCAGCCAGGATACAGCGGCCCTGGAGCAGACAAGGTTAAGGGCCTTGCTCAAAGGCTCAACAGTGGCAGCTTTGCAGTGCTGGGACTTGAACCCCTGACCCTCTGACCAGTAACCTAGAGCTTAACTGTTTTAGCGACCACTCCAAATGGATTAGATTTCTCTTAGTTAAACTCTTAGATTATAAAAGATTTATGAATTACATACCACATTAGTTCATATTGTCAAAATGTCAAGTCCTTAACTGTTATAAATTCCACTTGTGTAGGTACTTCAGAAAATATTCAAACCTCTTTATGTTAATTGTATTTTTAAAATCCTTTTCAATGTAAATTTACAACAGAGTAAAAAGTGACTATATACACCGAAAAATCTGTTAAATTGACGAATTGGTTGTCAGGTGAAACTTTGAACTTCGCTCAGGGGGAGCGTCTCACCTTAACCAATGATGTGGTGTGAAGTTGACTTATAAATGCAATTCATAATTAGAATGGGTATTTACCAGCGCATTTATGAATCTTAAGCACAGAAGAATTACTTGCATCTGTAAACATGGAGCAACCTGCTCATCTAAACATTGCACAAGGGCAACAGCCTGCATGAGGAAGAGGGAAAACAGCAGAATATAGGAAGAGGCAGTGCAAATCAAATACATCGAAACAACCTGGATGAAATACAATATGCCAGTGTAATCCTTCATGCTGTTCCAAGTTCAATAATACAATAAATGTCAGGAACTGTAATATATGTTTGAAATTAATACTGTAAGGAATTTACAATATGAACTGCACATGCCAGTAGCATATAGTACAGGAAAACATATTTTAGTGAAATCTGTAGAGGAGCAATAAATGTGCAACATGGTGATAGCAAATGCTTTTCGACTCAGAGAGATCCAGAGTGCAGATTTAGAGGACAACTGCATTTTCAATAACATCAACTCTTGTCAGCCTCAGCATAAAAGCTAAACTATTGAAGAAGCATCAGGTAACAAAGCAACAAAGCACGGTACATGAGGAACTGTAAGAAAGGGAAGAAGCTGTATTACCAGTATGTACATGTATACAGCATATATTTTCTTTATTGTGTGATTTAATATGCATAGTTATAATATAGGAATATATTTTGTGGTTTAATGTGTTTTATGTTTTGTTTTTTCATTTTAATGCGTAATTAAAATGTATAGTAATTGTAGATGGCACAGCTGTAGCTGTTTTCTTTTTAATTGTTCATTACAGAGAATAATTCACCTGGAAGAATTAATTACTTCACACTAATGTGTTTGTAGATGATGCTGAGTTCAATCTGACAAAAGCGAGGAGATGTGGTATAAACATTATAGGCCATCAAGCTGCAGTGGATGTGCCAGGCCAGCATGGTTGTAACATTACCATGTGTGCTGCAATTTCAGTGAACGGCATGTATACGCACATTTCAAAAGCTGTGCCATACAACCCCCAATATGGGTTAACTTTTTTGGCACCATTATCATGGGTGAGAGAGGAGCGGTGACAGATGGCTTGCCGAGCTATATAATTGTGTGCGACAATGTCAGATTTCCCCACTTCGGTGTCATCAGGCCGCGGTTTGGTGCTCACCCATGGATGGTGAACAAGTTCCTACCAACTATTCTATTCTAATCCTGTTGAGAAATATTTGTCAGCATGAAAGTGGAAAGTCCATGATCGTAGACCACTGGAACAAATGACAGCACGTGACAGCATTACAACAGAAACATGCTGTGGATGGATCCGGCATGATCACATCAAATGATTCGTCCTCATCAGTACTGGCTGAATTGCCAGATAGTGCAAAAATAATGATCTGTCACTCAATTATTTGATGTAGTACTGTAATTTTCAAGTCAAACTGGGACTTAAAAGGAAATAAAAGTGTAAAACCAAAACATATATTGACGCTCTATTGACTTAAGAATACTTCATAAAGTAAATGATCAGAATCTCACATACAGTACACTCATCAGGCACATATGATATTACGCCTTCAATTATTTTTTTGATGGTAGCATCGTGCTATAGATTGCTTGCTCACTGAAGGATGGTGCAACAGTTCAGTATCGGGATGACGAGGGACTGAACAAGCAGCAGAGTAGCCTCTGTGGAAAGAAATGTCCTCCTGATGTTGCAGAAAACACTGCATGAGTGAATCAGGTTAGTGATGTGAGGAGAGAAGGACAGTACAAAAGCACATGAAGCTGCGTGCACTGGCAGATGGAGAAGTATAAGAGTTGTCTGGGGAGATCACACGACATGGAAAATCTTCGACACGATGTGCAGTATCTCCGTGTTCAATTTCCCACCATCCAACACTACAAACTTTGCAACATGATCTGTCACATGACTTATATCCCGGTTTGCAGAGAACTAAGAACACATACCTTGTCCACAGACATCAGCGTAAACCTTCAGGCACTCTCTCCTTGTTATTGTCGCAACAATTCCTCACAAGTCTGCTGTTTGTTTGAACATATTCGTTGTTTTATGATTTTGTATGATCTCATGCTTTTCTCATTTTGCATACATTGCTCTAATGCAGAACCTCTGACCTTTGCTCATTTTTCTGACTTGGACTGTGGATTTGCTTTTGGGTATATTTGCTCTGTAGATTTAAATAAAACCATACATTTGCATTCTGGTCTGTGCATGCCTCGTGTCGTTTCGGGTCATTTTGTTCATGACTTTTCTTCACTGCAAACATTTTAGAAAGAAAAAAAAAACATTAAATATAATCTTACACAAATGACACTGAGGATTACAACGATATTTCGTGTACTGTACAGCCTCAAAAATTGCTAGAACATGCTCACCTGTATGCTTTCAAAAAATAAATAAAAATACAGTAGTAGTGGAACTATAAATGTAAAGTTAAGAATTTTGTCCTGTAGCAGCACCTGTACTTCACCTTGCACCGATCTTTCTTGAGTTTCTCCTGAGTGAAAGTCGACGCTCGTCTCGATGGCGTGTGCTGTAGGCAGGTTTTTAATCTCCGCCAAGGACAGCGAGGAGGACGCCGCTGCCGTGATTTGCTTTCTCAGCCTGAAAATAATCAGCGTGTGCTGTCACAGCTCTGATTAAGACTGATAAATATCGACACACAGTTAATGAGATGTCGACGGTCCACTAGAGCATTCCTTCCTCAGCAAGAACGAGATTAAAGACAGGACCAAAGGCAAGCTGCCATCTTTCACTCACTCGCTCACTTTTTCAGGCACTTAAAAAGAACAAAAAAGGTGAATTACCAAACACACAGGCTGTAATGTTCAACGTCATATTACAACCCAACAATTTATCCCATCTAAACACCAGCCATTAAACAAACACTTACTTGGCTTTGTTCCTCTCACATGAACATCAGCTCTATCACAGAAATGTGATAATTAAACAAGACTCTTCATATTTGTTAGAGAAAAACAAGCTGAGCTTCATTATTGATTTGTTCCATTTTTATAGAAAATTTTAAATTTCTCATACGAGGAGATGACGATTAATGTCCTTTCGAAACTTCTTCCCATGTTGAAAATTTTTGCTCGAGTTTTGCCTAGGCCATGCCCACATCCACACCTACAAAGGCATTTTACAGCACACACATCCGGAATATTAGCTCTAATACTAAACAATATGATATCGGTTAGCTATATGTGAATTTATAAATAAAATTTTACTAAACATATTAAATGTAATTACAGCAAAATTGTTACAAAATTATACTAAGCATTTGAACTACACTCGAATGGGAAGGACTATATACATATATATATACACACACACACATACACATACGTGGACAAAATTTTTGGTACCCTTCAGTCAATGAAAGAAAAACTCACAATGGTCACAGAAATAACTTTAATCTGACAAAAGTAATAATAAATAAGAATTCTATGAATGTTAACCAATGAAAGTCAGACATTGCTTTTCAACCATGCTTCAACAGAATTATTTAAAAAAATGAAAACTCAAACTCATTGAACAGGCCTGGACAAAAATGATGGTACCTCTAACTTAATAGTTTGTTGCACAACCTTTTGAGGCAATCACTGCAATCAAACGATTCCTGTAACTGTCAATGAGACTTCTGCACCTCTCTGCAGGTATTTTGGCCCACTCCTCATGAGCAAGCTGCTCCAGTTGTTTCCGGTTTGAAGGGTACCTTTTCCAGACAGCATGTTTCAGCTCCTTCCAAAGATGCTCAATAGGATTGAGGTCAGGGCTCATAGAAGGCCACTTTAGAATAGTCCAATGTTTTCCTCTTAGCCATTCTTGGGTGCTTTTAGCTGTGTGTTTTGGGTCATTGTCCTGTTGCAAGACCCATGACCTGCGACTGAGACCCAGCTTTCTGACACTGGCCAGCACATTTCTCTCTAGAATCCCTTGATAGTCTTGAGATTTCATTGTACCCTGCACAGATTCAAGACACCCTGTGCCAGATGCAGCAAAGCAGCCGCAGAACATAACAGAGCCTCCTCCATGTTTCACAGTAGGGACAGTGTTCTTTTCTTCATATGCTTCATTTTTCCATCTGTGAACATAGAGCTGATGTGCCTTGGCAAAAAGTTCAATTTTTAATTGTCCATAAGACATTCTCCCAGAAGCTTTGTGGCTTGTCAACATGTAGTTTGGCATATTCCAGTCTGGCTTTTTTATGATTTGTTTTCAATGGTGTCCTCCTTGGCCGTGTCCCATGTAGTCCACTTTGGCTCAAACAACGACGGATGGAGCGATCTGACACTGATGTTCCTTGAGCATGAAGTTCACCTTGGATCTCTTTAGAAGTCTTTCTGGGCTCTTTTGTTACCATTCGGATTATCCGTCTCTTTGATTTGTCATCAATTTTCCTCCTGCGGCCACGTCCAGGGAGGTTGGCTACAGGCCCATGGATCTTAAATTTCTGAATAATATGTGCAACTGTAGTCACAGGAACATCTAGCTGCTTGGAAATGGTCTTATAGCCTTTACCTTTAACATGCTTGTCTATAATTTTCTTTCGAATCTCCTGCGACAACTCTTTCCTTCGCTTCCTCTGGTCCATGTTGAGTGTGGTACATACCATGTCACCAAACAACACAGTGACTACCTGGAGCCCTATATATAGGCCCACTGACTGATTACAAGATTGTAGACACCTGTGATGCTAATTAGTGGACACACCTTGAATTAACATGTCCCTTTGGTCACATTATTTTCTAGGGGTACCATCATTTTTGTCCAGACCTGTTCCGTGAGTTTATTTTTTTAAATAATTCTGTTGAAGCATGGTTGAAAAGTAATGTCTGACTTTCGTTGGTTAACATTCATAGAATTTTTTTAAATTATTACTTTTGTCAGATTAAAGTTATTTATGTGACCATTGTGAGTTTTTCTTTCATTGACCGAAGGGTACCAACAATTTTGTCCACGTGTGTGTATATATATATATATATATATATATATATATATATATATATATATATATATATATATATATATATATATACAGTGCCTATTAGTATTCAAACCAGTTGAACTTTTTCGCATTTTGTCACATTGCAACCACAAAGGTAAATATATTTTATTTGTGTAGGCCAACCTAAAGTGGCACATAATTATGAAGTGAAAAGAAAATGATAAATGGTTTTCAAAATCTTTTACAACTAAAAATCCAAAAAGTCTTTTGTATTCAGACTCGCTTACTCTGATACCTCTCTCTAAAATCCAGTGGAATCCATTGCCTTCAGAAGTCACCTAATTAGAAAATAGAGTCCACCTGTGTGTAATCTAATCTCAGTATAAATACAGCTCTTCTGTGAAGCCCTCAGAGGTTTGATAGAGAACATTAGCGAACAAACAGCATCATGAAGCCCAAGGAACACAGCAGACAAGTTGTAGAGAACTTTTTAAGCAGGGTTAGGTTATACTGTAGCATTTAATATTCTAATGACTAGCATAGAAACTTCATGATTCAACACAAATGTGATGTCACACAGTTGTTATATCATTATTCATTCATTCTGCTTTTAATTTTTACACATCTATTTCCATATTTACTGGTTCATTTAAAAAAAATGTTGTGTTTGTGTGTGTGAAGGGTGACTACTGTAAATGTTTGGTGTGTAAAACTGTTCTCAATACACTTTAAGCTGAGTTGTAGCTTTCTTGCTCCCTCTCTATCATTGAGCAGAGCGATCTTAACAATTACTTAAAGGCCTTTAAAAAAATTTTTTTTTTACAATCCTGACTTCAAAGGGTAAAGTCTGTCTTTGAAGTGCTCAGGGAAAATACCTGGACACGCCCCACTGTCTACACACAGTGTGAGCATGCGTGTGCGTTTCTTTCCACCGAGTTTTATGTGAATGTTGAATTTGCACATAATTAACCTAAGCGGAAACATAAAAAAACCTCAAAGACACGCCTGGATATCATAGGAAATGGCAAAGGGGAGGGGATTCCGTTGCTAGGCAACTGGGAAAATGGACGCTGAAATCGTTTTTTTTTTTTTTTTTTACTGGAAGTAATGTTAATAATTTAGCTAGCACACAGCTGTGTAAAGACAGAGTGAGAGGAAACTATACCAAACCCTCAGGGAAGTAAAGGCTTCCCTCAGTCATTTCAGGAAATTACTGAGATAAAGATTCACTGATTCTAACACTGATTCACTGAATGATAGAGAGAGAGAGAGAGAGAGAGAGAGAGAGAGAGAGAGAGAGAGAGACATAACTAAAAAAGATTTTTTGCTTCTAAGTGATCCACAGAAGAAGAGAAAACATGTTGGTCATGATGCAAAGATTCATTAATTAATTCATTAATTAATTCAGACACCGAATCTAACAATGATTGACTGAACAAGACAGAATCTCAATCATATCAAAACAATTTACTGATTCAAACTAAATCACTACATGAGTTCAATGAGTCAGATTCACAGATTCACTGTTTAAGAGATAAAATCTGGGCCATGACAAAATGATTCACTGTTTCAAAGACTGAATCACTGAATTATTGAATCTTGGCTATGATCAAACAACTTATTTGCTGAATAGCAGATAGAATTTAGATAATGACCAACAGGCTTATTTCGGCTTAGTGGTAAGCACCGTGGCCTTGCACCTCCAGGACTGAGAGTTTGATTCCTGCCTCAAGTCTCTGTGCGTGGAGTTTGCATGTTCTCCCTGTGTTTGGTGGGATTCCTTCAGGTTCTCCAGTTTCCTCCCACAGTCCAAAGACATGCAGATTAGACTAATTAGTGTTTCCAAAATTGCTTGTGAATGGGTGTGTGCATGTGTGCCCTGTGATGGATTGGCACCCTGTTCGGGGTGTTCCGCACCTATTCCCAGGATAAGTATAGCAGATGAATTAATAGAAATAAATGAACCAACTCTCTAAACAAAAGAGACAAGTCAGGTATACACAAATGATTAACTGGACAAGAGAAAATTCCCAGTCACAAATTTCTTTACTGATGTGCAAATCTTGAAGTAAAAATCTTGATTACATCCCAACAATGATAAGGTGAACAAGAGAAAGAAAAATGACCAAAAGGTTCATTTCTGCACAAACACTTACAAAAGACACCCAAAGAAATCACTCAAATTCACTGACTTGAAGGATACAGAATTGGTTTTGGGATAAATGCAGGAGCAAAAATGACAGAACTTATGAATGTTTAAAAATAATGACAAAAAATGGGCAAATCTACATAAACTTTAATTATGATAATAAGATGTTAAGGATGAGTCTAAAGTCAGACACTACTTGATTAAATGAATGGAATGGAAGCTAGTTAAAAAAAAGAAATGACTCAGTGCATGGCAGTGACCGATACTAATTCTTTCACATGAGTGACTTATTCCAAAAATAACCAATCGTTCATGAATGAAACCTCTAATTAGTATGTAGGAGTTTTTATATTGTTTTGGACATATCCTGTCACTAATTACTAGGTAATGCATTTTTCAGGCTCTATGGTTGTGTGCACTTTTTCTGATGACATTGTACACAAGGTTAGGTCACACACTTTCAACATTTATAGACTTTTCCAGAAACAAAACTGTTAAATGAAATTTAAGTATAGTTATAACTATTTTTACTGAATGAAACTATCTGTGCTTTCATTGGCTGTGGGACTTTTCCTGACACTGAAGGCTGTCGTTTTTGTTCCTGATCCGTTTATTCAGATCTGCAATAATGCCAGTGCAGGTCTCCAGTGTACTTCCAGAGAAAGACCGGCTTTAATATCGGAAACAAAGGGGAAAAGGAACAAAAGCCCAAAACCATGAATCCATGAAGGACTGGTTTAACAGGATGTGTCTGAAGCAGAACTATCGCCTCTGGTCCAAACCTAATACTTCACCACCACTTAGTGTTTTAATCACTGCTATCCAGTAATAGCTCATGTATAAAACAGGCAAGGTGGGATATTAAAGGGACATCAAAATGAAATACACTAAAAGATCATACAATGGCAGAGAGAGAGAGAGAGAGAGAGAGAGAGAGAGAGAGAGAAAAGGAGGAAAAGAGTGAGAGAAAGAATCAGTGAGAGAGAGAGAGAGAGAGAGAGAGAGAGAGAGAGAGAGAGAGAGAGATTAGTTAAACAGGATTAGGAGTTTGAATGAAATAAACACTGTGTCTGAATGCTGAGGGGAAATGGGAGCATGTGTGTGTGTGTGTGTGTGTGTGTGTGTGTGTGTGTGTGTGTGTGTGTGTGTGTGTGTGTGTGTGTGTGTGTGTGTGTGCATGTTAGAGAGAAACAAAAGGCAGATTAGCCATCTGTGTGTGTCTTTTGGCTGCTGCAATTAACATAAACATATAGATACAGACAGACAGGCAGACCAACAGACAGACAGTTAATACTTGAGAGTTCAAAGCGCCTACACAGCTGTCAATCATTTCAAATTCATGTGTTGATTGGTTCATCTGCTGTTATAATGAGAGGAGAAAGATCTGTTTGTGTTTTATTGAGAGAGAACACACTGCAGCATACTCAGATGATAAAGAACATAACTTCAACAGAGAATCAATGAAGGTTGCCAAGTCTGACATTTTAGCTTCAGGTTTGAGAAGCAAATCTTGTTTACAGCACCATAAATTTAATGAATTTGGCAAAAATATAATATATATTCTGTCTTGTACTTTTCTGATTTTCATTTGTAAAAAAAATTTTGAAAACCGTTTATCATTTTCCTTCCACTTCAAAATGATGTGTCACTTTGTGTGTGTGTGTGTGTGTGTGTGTGTGTGTGTGTGTGTGTGTGTGTGTGTGTGTGTGTGTGTGTGTGTGTGTGTGTGTGTGTGTGTCACATAATTAAATAAATTAAATGTTCTATATACACTGCTCAAAAAAATGAAGGGAACACTTAGTCTCAGTTTGACTTGAACACCTCTCACATGTGTATGCATGGTTCAAGTCAAACAGGGACTAAGTGTTCCCTTTATTTTTTTTAGCAGTATTTATACAGTATACATACGCACACAAAAACTACTCAGAAATCAGATTGGCTGATGACAGCCATGTTTTTCAAATTAAGCCGTGTTTGTTAAAAAAATCAAAGCTCTCTCTCTCTCTTTCTCTCTCTGTCTCATGACCACACCAATACGTTTCAAGTTTAAATAAGGGATTACTGAGGAATGATTTTGAAGTGTTCACTACATGACTCATCTTTCACCACCACATTTTTTCTGTTGTTCCCCATACAATACATGCTAAGTGTGTTTCCTGTAAATGTTTAAGAGTTCATAGTGATCTTTACCGTGTGTGTGTGTGTGTGTGTGTGTGTGTGTGTGTGTGTGTGTGTGTGTGTGTGTGTGTGTGTGTAGTGTATAGTGAAAAACAAATAAAGTGTACTCCTGTGTATTGAACATGAACTGGATTAGCAGGATACCTTTAATAATTACTTCCGAAACAACTGCTGCGGCTAAGTTTGATTCAAAAGACTGGCTCTGTCCCAACTCAGTTTAAATTTGAATGACAATTTTACTTCCAAATTTTAACTTTAACCAGAGGACTCTGTCCCTAACACTGTTTAACTCTGTACATTGTGATCTGTTCAAAACTTAGTTAAACTCTGTTTGATGGGCTCTGTCCAAAACTCTGTTAAACATTTAACAACTGCCTCTGTGTAAGAGGATTGAGAAGATTATTGAGAAGATTACAGTTTTCCACTGAATTTTACTCTGAATTTGCAATGACATGATTGTACAAAATCCAAGTAAAAGTTGGAGAAGTTACTCCATTGGCATGTCTTGGAGATGTCCCAGACATAAAGAAAGAATAATTTTGAAATGTAGTCACTGTCTAAAACAAACAAACATTGCAACAGTGTATAAATTATCTGTACGGGGATCATAGTGTTTTTGGGACTAGGTGGTTAGAGATGCGTCATAATTGATCACTGAATACAACATTTTTTCAGAACTTTCCAGAACGGTCACAATTTGTACTCATAATTCATCAAAGATTAATTGCCAGTTTTGCTAAAAACGCCTTGATTCTGCCACAAGCTGATAGCATCAGGGGGTGATTCCAGCAATATGTGGAAGAATCTTTACAGTTTGCGACAGCCCTGCATGAGTTTCACAGTAGACGAAGGCGTCACAGAGTCGGACACCCGGCTATCAAGAATTTCAATCCAGGACAATCCATCATGTTTTTATTCTCACAAATGGTTTGGAATTGTAGGAAAGTCTCCTGATTACAAATGGAGATTAAAGTGGTATAAAGGGCAAATGTTGTTTAACTTTGAAAGAAAGACTCTGTACCAAATGCTGTGTAGCTTTTTAAAAATGAACATATATAGGTCTCACGATTGTGCAGTATAGAGTGACATGTCCTTTTTATTTCTTTTTTCTTTACCACAAAATAAGCAATATGCTATTAACCAACTACCCAAACATGAGTGAGCAAAAAAAAAAAAGAAAAAGAAAAAAAAAGGATCACATAGGCAAAGAAGTTGCACAGATACACATGATCACATGATTTTATGGTTGTTTTCAGTTATTTCTATGACCAAATAATAATAATAATAATAATAATAATAATAATAATAATAATAATAATACGTTCATTTTTAGAGTTCTACATTTTTGCAAGGTCATTCCCATATTATGGTAGTGGTAAAATTTCACATTTTCTCAGCCATTGTATCATACTTGTGCTGATCAAAATGTGTATTTGCAAAACATATTGCCACTGGTTCCTGATTTCTCTCTCACTCTCTCACTCACTCACTCATCATCTATACCACTTTATCCTGTATTCAGGGTCTGTAGTCTATCCCAGGAGGCTTAGGGCACAAGGCGGGAGGATGGAGAGGGTTCCAATCCATCGCAGGGCACACACACATACACACACTCACACACTACGGGCAAATCTGCATGTCTTTGGACTGTGTGAGGAAACCGGAGTACCAGGAGGAAACCTACCAAGCACGGGGAGAACATGCAAACAACATGCACACAGAGACAGGAATCGTCTCTACTACTACTACGTCTCTATAACAACAATAATAATAATAATAAAGCCTGGCCAGGAATCGAACCCAGACCCTAGACATGAAAGGCGACAGTGCTAACCACTACACCACCATGCCTATAGCCTATAAAATGTATACTAGCAACACTACTAGTACTACTATTAAAAAATAATAATAATAATAATTAGTAAAAGTGAGAATGCCATGTAATATATGACAACATGAACTATGTAAAAACAAAATATGTTTTTTATTACAAAAGACACATTAAATTACATAATTTTTGTTATATAAAATTATATATTTTAATTTGTATTACAAATTTTATTTGTATTTTATTTGAAAAAACAAAAAACAAACAAAAAACAAAAATACTTTACGGACATGATCCAGACATATTTACACAAAAACATTCCACAGAGCCATATATAAACATTCATTGCCAGAGCAACTAATTTTTATGTGATCAAAATTTCATATCGTGTATAAAAAAAAAAAATTTACCCAGTGGGTGCTGACAGAATAATGGTAATCAACTAAGGTCTCATCTTTGGTGTTGTTTAGTCATGTTCTGACGTCAATTGTGCTAGCTAACGTTAGCATGCTGGCATAGCTGTCATTTCTGATTTGTATACAACTTTTATATTTACATTAACATTTACATTTACATACATTAGTAAGTCTATTTTCAGGTGTGTGAATTGAACTTCTAGTCCACTAACCTGTGGACATTTGTACTGGAATATATGGTGACTCTTCGAAACAAATTATGACAAAATACTAACATTCTTTTCTGTAACTAGGTGAGAGGAAGTAAACCAGTTGAAATGAGAAATGAGACATGCCCAAACTTTTGTTTTAAATGCGGCAGAGAAATGTTTCACATTGTAAATCTTTCATTCCAGACATATCTTTATTCTTTGGATGTTAACAGTGCAAACAAAGCCAGTGTGTGTATGTGTGTGCATGTGTCTGTGAGCTGTCATTAACAGGTTTCGAATGCTTAGTGATCTGAGTTACAAAATCAGATTTATTCTGTGGACTGATTAGAGACAAAAGGTTTCATGTTTGACATTATGTTTGTGTGACGAGACTCACCTGTTCCACCTGTTCTCTATCACACACAAACATGCACAGTAATAAGCCTATTAAAAAGGAACCCATTGAAATGACGAGTGTGTCATTTAAGGTAGCATGTTTATTTGCAATTTTATGCAAATTTCTGGGTTTAACATCCATTTCTTCAGAATAAAAAAAGGAAGTGTCATAAACTGGTTTAGCTGAATTGTTTATCAGCTTTTAATTTACATGGAAACTGCTATTCTGAAGTCGCATAATTCCAGAAATCGCCTACAGTAATGAATGTGCCATATTAGCGTTATTAACATGAGAACAAGACTCGATAAATTATTTGTGACAGAGCTCAGGAACGAAGGTAGGCACAGGTGGTTTGATCTGATTCGCTTGCTTGGTTTGAAGAAATAGTTGCTTTTGAGCATTTGGCAATCATATGCATATTTACAGAGAGAACATGTTGTGCTGGGCATTAATCTCTCTCTTGACTGCTTGTTCTGCCTACTCTTTATAGTCTTAGTGCAATAGACAAAGATTCTAATTAGACATTCCCATCAGGTGTGTGTTCCTTCCCACTCATTTGACCATTATTTCATTCACAGAATGGTTCCTGACCATGCTCCTCGACACACACCCTCATCATCCTGTCTCGGTTTGGGGAGCCATCAGTCTGACAGTCACATCCCCCTCCTTGGCCATCTGCGTCCCTGGCCCAAGAGTCACCTCAAACTTGAAGGGCTGAACAGAATCTGTTATCTGGGATTTTTTTGTAATCAACCTAACCTTTTTGTGCTCAGGAACACTGTATGGACAACTGTCTGTGAAGATTCTCAGTCATCTCAGTGAGGTTATCTGGAAGTTGAGTCATGTCAGCTGCACTTTTTCTTACTTTAGTAGAAACCTTTCACTACACATCCAAGTAGCTTCTTCAGTTCCTCAAAAGTTCCTCATAGATAAGTGTGGACAGTAATATACCACCACACCGGATTGTGTCCCTATGAGATTTGTGTGACCTGACAGGAGCACCTCCAGTCCCCAGTTCAAGTCTCGAGGCCCAGTCCATTGCCAAAGACACAGGGTCTGCCGTGCTCCATGGTCCCCCTTCCTCACGATGTCACTGTCATTGCTACAGCCCGCAGCCAATATTACACTATCATTGCTTTTCCTGTTTTCATGGCAGGTTCCAGTGGAAGTGTATAACAGTTACAACATGGAAGTTGGTGCAAAGTTGGGCTTTGTGTTTCTGGGCATGAGTGGGAAGCAGGTCTGAGTAGTACATAGATGGGAGGTGGGAAATGTGGGTAGACCTATTCCTCTGTGTACATGGATTAATTGGAAGTGGAACTTCTTTTACAAGTGGGTGGTTGGAAGACAGGGATTTGTGTACATTGAAAGTGGTGCTTGTTGTACATTCAGATGGATGGAAGATGAATCTTTGTAGATATTCACATAGGTAAAAGGTGGGGCTTTGTGTAAAAGGGAGTGGATGGAATGAGGAGATTTGTGTACATGTTGATGGATAAAAGGCAGGACTTTGTGCACAAGGACATGTTTGTGAGGTTAGACTGTTATAATAAAAAGTGATAAAAATTGATGTTTGGCTTGGTTTTTGGTTTGAGGTTTATGTTTCTTTATAACATCACAGTGGAGTTCAGTTTCAAGAGCAGATCAATAAAACCAATTAGAATGGAAATGAGCAGCAGCTTCTGTGTGTGTGTGTGTGTGTGTGTGTGTGTGTGTGTGTGTGTGTGTGTGTGTGTGTGTGTGTGTGTGTGATTTTTATATTGCAGAGATACAGTTAAATCAATATATTTAGCAATTATTTTATGAAATCTGTACCTTTTTCATTGGACATCATGTTTAATTTTAAGATATTTTAAACACTAACAGAGAGTTATAGTCGCCTCCCAAATTGCTGGCACCCTTTCAGAAAACAATCTGATTACCAAGCGAAACACAATGGGGGTGAGCTGTTATTTTTCACCCACCCAGGATTGTATGTAGACATTTTTTTGGTTTATCAGTTTACTTTTTGCAGAAATTTGATGCAAACTTTTGTAGACGTTTTGTAGAAACGTTTTGCATTGTAGAAAGCTGCGATAGCTTACAAGATTATTACATTTACTAGAAAAAAAAAACATTACTACTACAATTTGCTACTATTGAATTACATACTACTCGCTTATATTGGATGTTGGTGTCATATATTATTGTAATTACCAGATCAGATAGTTCAATCATCAGTATTGTTAGTGACACTTCCCTAACTTCGTGGTTGTTACGTTTTTATAAGATACACACAGTAGTTTGTGTTTGATGCATTCTAAATTCTTAAAATTGTTTTTGCTATCCCCTTCACTCAGGTCACCATTTGCTGTTTTAAAAAAAAAATATATTCTCCATAAAGTTGTTGATTAGGAAAGCACAAGTATGGTGTTTCATCCTGCATTTGTTATTCAATGCAATTATTTTCTCTCATTACACGTCACCCCAGTAGAAAGCCAAGTGCTGGAGGAAAGTGGATAAAGCAGAAATAAACACCTCTTTTCTCCTGAGTACTGCAGAAGGTAATCGAAGGTAATTTGGACTTGATGTCCATGCATTTACACTGTGTTAATGAATTACAGAGACAGGATCAAGAAGCACTTTGGCATGAATATAGAAACCCGAAACTGCAGAGCATCAGGAATTCACATTTGGCTGCTGGCAGAAAGATTTCCCCAAATTTCACAAGATCATTTTCTTTCCATCCTAAAGCTGCAAAAAAGCCTTTTTGCTCACCCAGATGATGAATTTCACTTCACATTTTGTACCATACTCACATTATACTCAAATTAACCTGCACGTTTCAGAGTAATGCTACAGAATGCAGCTCACTTAATTCTATATTATATTGTAATTAGTACATTATGTACAACCTATCAACCATGGTGATTAGATACATTGTAATAATAAACCTTTAAAGAAAGCAATAGAATTTAACTTGTATCTTCTATACCATTTTAAACCTAAAACGCAACATAAATACAACAGACAACAAACAGGCACAACACTAACACCGCCAGGTATATTGAATATCATTGAATATCAGTTATATATACCACTAAATTGGTGATTGACTCATAGGCACATAAGAGTCATCCATGCCTGTGGGGACCAAAGGCTAGCCCACCCAGTCTGTTCACATAGAAAAGCCAATATAACACAAATTGCTGAAAAAATAAATGCTGGTCATGATAGAAAGGTATAAGAACACTCAGTGCATCACTGCCTGTTGTGTATGGGGCTTAGCAGGCAACGAGTTCAAGATCTCAATCTGATCAAGCATCCAAGGAATGTGTATGATCCATGGAGGCCCCACCCTGCAACCCACAGCAACCAAAGGATCTGTTGCTAACGTCAGCAATGTCTAGTATAATGTTTCCTCCAAAGATGTCAGTAGTTGCACCACCTTTGATGCTATCATGGGGCCATGATGTCTTTGTGCATATATTTTTCATTTTGAAGTATATATATATTTAAATTTGTATTGGTACTATGGAGCCAAGCTGAGGAGAATAAACCATGGAGGCATTGGGCAGTCCTTTAAATCTCATAATATGTTAACTTTTGGGTTGAATCCCAAATAGTGTTAAATGGAAAGCTAGTGCACTATTGCTCTAGCACTATTAAAATTTTTAATAACACTATTTAAGTGTTTTGGCAGGCAGTTGCTCTCTCCTCAGTACTGTGGACCATATAGAACTGCCTTTACGCATACAGTGACCGACTGAACACCTGTGATGCGGAGTGATAAATAGTTACACATAGTTTACATAGTTTACATAGTTAAACATCCCAGAGCTGTTCCTGTCCATTATTACTACTCATTGAATGCATTTCGTCCAATCAGATAACTCGGTCTAAGGTTACTAACTGTTTTATAACTTAATCTCATTATTTTCTTTTTCTCTTTTCTGAAGTCTTAGTTTTTGAGACAATAGACAACACTGGGCACTTTGCAGAGTGCCTTTACACTGACAAACAGGTCAGTTCCGATGGGATGTACTGTATGTATACTGTATGTAACATGGAATTACTGTTTTCCTTATGCTTATTTTATAAAAGCAATTCTTAGTAATTGTTTCAGTACGCAAAAATGACTGGCATGACATTCTGAAAAAATCCTGGTGATACTTTGGGAATAATTACATTACATATGTTCTGATGGTAAACAAATCCCAAATGAATATGGCGAAAAACTGCACCACTCTATGTGTGTGCGTGTGTGTGTGTGTATGTGTATGTGTGTGTGTTTCAACCCTGCAGTTCTAAACAGATGGATACTCTCCACTGCAATGTGCTTCTTCTTCTTTTGTTTAGCTGTAAACTTTCTTTCTAAAAATAGCAATGCAGCACATTGTAAACTGATGTGAAGTGTGTGTGTGTGTGTGTGTGTGTGTGTGCGTGTGTGTGTGTGTGTGTGCGTGCGTGTGTGTGTGTGTGTGTGTGTGTGTGTGTGTGTGTGTGTGTGTGTGTGTGTGTGTGTGTGCGCGCGCAATGTGTGTGTGTCTTTTCCTGCTGTCTGTAGAGGCTTTTGATCACAGTGATGTTGCTGGTTCTTTTGAGATAATCAGAGCGATTAGGAATGACATTAAAAGAGCTGCAGTGAGACTGTGTGTGTGTGTGTGTGTGTGTGTGTGTGTGTGTGTTTCTTAATGTGAGTGTGTGTGTTTCCTAATGTGTGTGTGCTGTTTAAATTGTGCACATCTGTAAATGTGTCTATTCCAAAGTAGTGTCTGTGTGTTTCTCTAACTGCCTTTCTGCTGTCAGCTGATCAATCAATCTCTCACTTGCCCTTCTATCAGTTACATTCCTCTACCTGTCTGTCTGTCTTCCTGTCTGTCTGTCTCTTTCCGTCTCTCCCTCTCTTTCTGTCTCTTTCTCTTTCCTTCTTGTTCTGTTTGATCCTCTCCCTCTCACTGCACTCTTCTGTTCACCTCTCATCCATCATCCCTGTGTTTGGAGTCACTGATCATCACTCGCTCTTTTTAAGCTCCCTCTCTCCGTCAGCTCTAAACTGAAATCTGTCCATCACTCAGCAGATCAGAAACAGGGGGCTTCTGAGCAACATGAATGGAATTTCAGTGACATGGAATTCTTTTTCAGCATCACAAAAACCTTGGAAATTGGAAACACAAACACATCACTTCAGTCCAGATAAAATGTTATTACTGATAAAACATGATAATGTAAATTAACAGCAAAAATCAACACATTAATGATCATATGAACCTATGAATTGCAGCTGCACCACTGTCAGATCTGTTGCTATAGAACATTTATCCAGACATTATATCTGATCACAATTCAAAATCCATAATTATTGTGGTATTAACATACTGTACATCTAAACTCACATGACTGGATTTAACGTTATTGGCATGTTAGTGTCGGAATCAGCATTAGCAGAACCCGATATAAAGTTTCTTTCTTTTCCTGTAATTTTATATCTCGGAGCTCGTTATGTGCTGCACCCGGAGAGATCAGACGCTACATTTCTCCACATGCTCAATGCATTCTGGGTAATGAGCTGGGCGTTTCTGAGTCTTTCTTTTATCTATTCTTTTTTATCATTTCTCTCTCAGTGTGTTGGTGCACAGGAAAAGAGAGGAAATAACGAAAGGACAAAACGAAGCGAGCACCCAGCGAGAACGCGGAGGATGGACAGCGAAGGAGCTTCTGTTCTTTCATTTTCCTCTGTTCTTCACTCCCTCGATTCCTTTATCTCTCACTTTGATCCCCCTTCTGTCTCACCGCCTCTTTTAGAGTCTCTTACTCTATCTGTGTTTATTCTTCACTAACAGTATGCATACCTTATTTGTATTTCACTCATAATACAGAAATAATTCACTAGTAATACAGACATGTTAGAGCTATACTCTCTATCTCTTTTCTTTGTCTTTTTACTCTAATTTTTGCTAACAATATTTGAGTTACAGATTATATTTAAATATTTAATTATCATTCATAAATATCCATCTATCCATCTAGGATTGGCACCCTGTCCAAAGTGTACTCTGCTTGGTGCTGTAAGTCTCCTGGGATAGGCTCCAAGCCCCCGTGACCCTGTACAAAGGATAAACAGTATAGAAGATGAATAAATCAATGAATTACTAACTATCCATCTATTATTGTCTAACCCTAACCCTTTCTAACCCTTTATTTTTCTGACATTGGTTATAAATTACGTTAATTAGGAAAATAAATAGAAAGATGCTCAGAAATCAGAGAAGAAATGGGAAAAAGAGGAACAACAGAAAAAAGTGAAATAGAAGGAAAGAAAAGTGAAATTTAGCTTGAAACTACTGTAAAAATAATAAAAAATACAATCACTTTAATTTTCATTTGCTTTTCTTTGTCATTTTTTATTCCACAAATGTCTTTCCTCTTCTCTTTAATTTATTCTCTATTGATTAATATTTGTCTTCATCTTTTTTCCCCTCTCTCGTGTCTCTTTCTTGTCCTTTTCACTTCTTCATCTTTCACTCATTTTTCATTTATCTGTCCCATTTTAGTTTAATATTTTCTTCCTTGCTTTATTTTTTATTTTTGTTCTTTTCTATTTCCTGCTCTTTTAGATGAAAAAGTATTTGACATACTACTACTACTACTACTACTACTACTACTGCTAATATTTATTTGTTATTTTTACTAAATATATATTTTCCCTGTTACTCTCTTTATCAGTTAAGTGTTTAAATTTCACCTCCTATCATATATTTGTGGGTACATTTGCGTAACATTTAATTGCACACTCAAGCGCATTAAAAAAAATCTGTTAAATTTTGAGATGAACTAATGATTTTTAAAAAAATGATATAAGGAATATAAGGGGCATTTTCCTTTTACATTTCAAATTGGCATATCGTCTCTTCTCTTGGGCCAATTGCAATGAAACAAAGCCTGTATGTTATCTCAAGCTCAGCCAAATACACCAGTGAAAAGCGCATTAAAATTTGTTCAGTAGTTTTTATGTGATGTGTGCACAAACAAACAGACAGCAAAAAATCTAAAAACCATCTGTGTTCTATTACTCATCTTATGTACACCCTAAATATTTTATTCGAAAATATGTTCAATGTTCAGACACAGCAACTTTTATACATAGCAACTAGCATAGTTGTTTCAATATATAGATATATTGATACTATATAGTTGTTAATTATATATATAAAACCATTGCACCATTTTCTTCTCTTATTAATGACTCATTCTCCTGTCTGTCTCTGTACAGCACTAATTAATGCTCTGAGAGTTAATTAAGAGTTCCTCTGCAGGAGAGACACTGGTGCTAATTAAAGAAGAGGATTAAAACTGTCTTGTTTCAGCAGCAGGCTTCTTCTTCTTCTTAAATAATGAGGCTCTAAACAGTACATAGAGCGATGAGCATAAAGCTCAAATCGCCTGTTTACTGTGAGATAAAATGCTAAAACAACAAACACAAGATGAATGAATAAGCAGTAATTAACTCTGCTACAGATACAGTATACAGCTCAATATAACACACAACCAGCAAACTGCTAAATACAAAGGTTTCACACAGTAGCTCTGCTATCAAAGAAGGAAAACAAATATTTTATACACAGCAGGGAAATTGTTAAAGATTTTACTTTCGCTAACCAATAAAATCTAGAAAACATTGCTAACAGCAAAAAACGAAAAGAAAAGAAAAGAACACCTAGCTAGAATGCAGACAAATGGCCTGACACCTAAACTGTCTTACTCAGACAAAGTACAGAAACTTGCATGTTTTTCTGCACATTATTAAAATGAAACCTTTAGCTAACCTTTGGCTCCTGTAGATAGCATAGCCCAGCTACCGTTATTTAACACCTCTTTTAAGGAAACTGTTAGTAATGAGATGACTCCAATTCCCCCACAATGAGAACAGTGCTAGACTGTAACAGTGCTTAGCACGCTGCATTTTCTGGGGGTGTATCCACGATGAAGCATTTCTCCAGTGTTTTGAATATTAGCTCGTTTATCACTTGTTTACGCTTCAAACCGCTTTGTCTTTTAATGATTTTTTAAGCAGAAATTAGCAATAGTCTGAATGAGCTGCACAGAGCAGATTTCCATTAGACCTTTCTTCTCTGCATCTTCACCTCAGAAAATTTTCCTTCTTCCTCTCCTGAGTCTCTCCATCACACAGACTGATTGATTACATCTATTTTATTCTACCACCGTATTTCCTCGTTCTGTCTCACTCTCTCTTTAACTGTCTGTCTCAATCTCAGCTGCGTGTCAGATTTGGAAGTGAAGTAGAGTCTCCAGGGACATGTACAGCTTCAGGCTTTACAACTGCATCAAATACTAATTCACTACCTGTCTTACTCTCTCTTTAACTGTCTGTCTCTCTTAATATCTGTGACTCAAATGTAGCGGTCTGTCTCTCCCGCTGTTTTTATTTGCCTTCCTCTTTTTCTTTCATTCTCTCTCTGCACCTCTATCACACTGTCACGTTGTCTATGTATCTGTCTGCCTTTTTTGCTTTTCATCTATCTTTCTGTCTGTCTATTTATCTTTCTTTCTAATTTCATGCTCACTTTATCTGTCTCACTCTCTCTTTGTTTGTCGGTTTCACAGTCTCAGCTGTGTACCAGATTTAGAAGTGAAGAAGAATCTCCAGGGAAGTGTACAGCTTCAGGCTCTACAACCACCTCGACTAAACCTTCTACCTCACTACCCATCTCATTCTCTCTATCTATATCTCTACCCAACTGTCTCTCGCTCTTTATGTCTGTATTTCTCATTCTCTCCCTCTATCTCCCTTTCTCTCTCTCTTTCTCTGAATGACATGTTTTCAGTGTGTTGCATGGTGTTTCAGGTTATTCTGACAGCCTGTTTTTATTCTACTGTTTGATTAAATATTAAGAACATTAATAATTCTGATGCACTTTCACCTGCACTCTAAGGGTTAGTGTTCAGATGTTTCTCTCACGGTGTGTTATTTATTTATCTTAGGCAGCACGGGTTCCAGTCATGCATTGGTTCAGTGTGATGGAGCCATGTGTGTTTTATGACAAGAGGGATTCAGTGAATGAAAACACAGGAAACACTCATCTTTCTTGAGCTTTTCTTTTCACTGAGAGTGCTTTAACATGAGAGAAGGAAAAAAGAGACAAGGAAAGAAAAGGAAGAATTTCCACAAAACAATGTGTGAGTGATATGGTGTGTGTGTTCTGTGTGTGTAAAAGCAATCCTAAATCTTGGTATCTTTCTTGGTGGAGAGTTTGTTCAGGTAGCGAGTCATATGTTTGGGTTCCTGGTAATCTATTTAGGTTGCTTGCCTTGTGCTTGGGTTGCTGGTTAAGTGTTTGAAGTGGACAGTATACAGTATGTCCACTGGGACCTGACTCCAAAAGTGAGACAATCCCAAAGACCTCCATGTTATACACATTGCCCAACACGTTTACATTACATGTACAACATAAATAAACATGTTTATAGCCTGGTGTTTGGTCTCAATAGCTAGATTTCCAATTAGTAAGAACTATACAAGGATGAATTTGTATGTAACACATCAGTGAAGCCATATAATTATAATTAGCAGTATGCTATGCATCACTTTAACTAAGCAGCTAACTGGAATTGTAGTTCTACTTGAACTGTAGTTTAACTTGCAGGACAATGCAGGAGTTGCATTATGTGTTCGGTATGAATGATCAAATTCATATCAAAAGTTTGATCATATTCAAACTAATGATATCAGTTAAATTAACATTATTAACCTTAGAATTTTAGCTATGATAAAAATTAAGCTAGTTAGCTTGTGGAATGTGAGGTAAGTAGTGAGGAGTGTTCCGCCCAACAGCCAGGCACTGTTCTCTTTGCACATATGCCCATATATGGATTATCCAGAATTTAGGCAGGGTCAGCTCCCGCAAAGATGGCGATGACCAGTGATACCCCAGTTGAGCTTCGAAAGTATTCTTTAGAAACCCTATAATGAAGAGTTTGTCCAGTTCTTTCCAGACAGGTCATCTTTTCGGGTATCCGGTCATGCGTTTGGGTTGCTGGTAGTGTATTTGGGTTGCTGGTTTTTCATCTGGGTTGGTGGCAATGTGTTGGTGTTACCTGTCACATGTTTAGGTTTGGGTTGCTGGTTTCCTATCTGAGGTACTGTTCATGCTGGCCATTTGTTTGGGTTGTGTGTTTGGTTTGCTGGTTGTCTGTTCAGGTAGCTGGTTGTAATTGGGTTTCTGATCATCTGTTCAGGCTGCGAATAGTGTAATCAGGGTGTCATGTTGTTCCGTTGCAGCAAAGTGTGTTCAGGTTGTATTGATTGTATGTTGTGTGTAAACTGTGTGTGGGTTGTTGGTCATTCTTTTTGTTTGCTTGTTGTATGTTTTTTTGTAAGTCATGTTTTCAGGTTGATGGGTGGCAGGTCATGTGTTTCGGTTGTACATCTCATGTTTTGGTTATGGCTTGTCTGTTTGATTTTGGGGTAATGTGTTCAGTTTGTTGAGCAGTCATTTAGTTTGTGGGTCACGTGTTAAGTTTGTTGGTTATGCATTTGAGTTGTTTGACTTGGGTGCGTCTGTTCATCAGTGACATCACAAACATTCTTTATGTAGATAATCTACAGTGGTAAGCATTTTTCAAATATTATTGTCCTCTTTGTGTGTATATGTGTGTGTGATTTAACAGAGCTGTTTGTAGTTAGTGGATCAGTTTATCAGCCTATCAGCATCTGTCTCTTTCAGTTTCATTTCAGCTGCTGATTAACATCACAAAACAAGAAAAACTACTTGACTGCCAGCTGCCATTTCCCATGGCTTATTTATGTTTTCTTAATATACTATTAAGATGCACACTTTGGCATGAAGCTGTTTTAGCTTCATGTTCTGTAAGAATGGTTCTGTAGAATACATTATTATTATTATTATTATTATTATTATTATTATTATTATTATTGTTGTTGTTGTTGTTACTATTATTATGTAGTAACCATAGGCTAGCCCATAGCTCACATAAAAAAAAGAATCTGATGGGGATGTTTGAGATAGTGTATTTGGGCTATATTTTGTTTGTAAGTGCTAACAATAAAATAGAGTTGTAATAAGTGTGATAGTTGTTTAGTTGTGAAGTTGTAGCCTGACCCTGGATTAGCTAGGGTTATGTCAGTGGTGGAATGTTAAGTCACCTGGAGCCGTGCTAATTCCTACCCAGTTTTTTCCTTCTTTTAAAATCATCCAATCCCAGCTGGGCAACAGTGGCCAGGTGCTATAACCTTGCACAACAGCAGCATTGAGTGTAATGAAAGGATGTCTCAGGGGATTATGAGGAAATAAACAGGGAGGCTAACAGCATGAGGAGGTGAAGCAGAAATCCCCAAATCCCAAAAATCCACAAACACAAAGTGTTTATTTAAAATCTCACAGTAATGCACTAATGAATTTCTTTCGTTCTTGTGTTCAGTGTTTGGTGTATAATATACAGTGTTAATGTGCAGTGTGTCACATATATATATATATATATATATATATTATATATAGTGTTGAATGTGTAGTGTGTAATGTATAGTGTTTAATGTGTAGTGTGTAAAGTACAGCGTTAATGAGTAGTGTGTAATGTATATTGTTAATGTGAAGTGTTTAATGTGTAGTGTGTAATGTATATTGTTATGGATTGTGTAATGTCTAGTGTTTAATGTGTAGTGTGTAATGTCTAGTGTTTAATATGTAGTGTGTAATATCTAGTGTTTAATATGTAGTGTGTAATATCTAGTGTTTAATTTGTAGTGTTATGCAGTGTAATGTGTAGTGTTAATATTTAGTGTATAATGTGTATTGTTTAATGTATAGTGTTAATGTGTAATGGTAATATATAGTGTTATGTATATACCCACAGTGTTTAATGTGTAGTGTGTGTAATGTATAGTCTCATGCAGTGTGTAATTTGTTATGTGTAATACACTGGAATGTATAGTGTTATGCAGTGTGTAATTTGTTATGTGTAATACACTGGAATGTATAGTGTTATGCAGTGTGTAATGTATAGTGTTCATGTATAATGTGTAATGTATAGTGTTAATGTGTAGCAGTAATATATAGTGTTATGTAATGTGTCATTTACTGTACTGTATATTGTAATGTTTTGTGTGTCACGTATATTGTTTAATGGGTAGTGTGTAATGTGGAACATGCTGGGACATTACTCAGTGTCTGAAGAGGACTGAGCCTAACCGAGTCAAATCAAGACAAACTGAGACAAGTGCTCAGGAATGGGAATAAGTGGTGTGTTTGGAAGCACATAGAGGAATCCTCCTTGAATGCACTCAGTGAGCTTATCACTCTCAGACGCTGAGCTAAACCTGAATCACACTAAACACTAAGCATGACATGGTCAGGATCTGCACAGACGTCCTCCTCCACTCTCTCCCTCCCTCTCTGTAACATGCCTCCAGTCCTCCAGCTTAAGAAAGCATTAACACCCATCTTTAACTCTTTTCAGGACAAGACGACTCCTTCAGGCTTTAACACACTTAAACATAATTCCTTCAAATCATAAAAATAAAAAAGAATCTAATGGTTGATTGTCATATTTCAATATATTATTTATCTTTCTTTTATTTTTTCCTTTTTTTCTCTCGTTAACTTTTATTGTCACTATTATATTTACTAATTTGTTTCCCTATTGTTTTATTCTATTCTGTTCTTCTTAGTTGCATTTAACCTATAGGCATTTAACAAATAAAAATTATGAATTTGAATACAGAGTGGTTTAACAAATTGGTTGAAAGTTAATAATGCATCACTATTAATAAAACTAAAAGGACTTGTTTGGGTTTGTGGTATTGTAGTTATGAACGGGACATTTCCAGTTCCAGTTCCCAGTTCCTATGTTCCACAAAAAAAAAAAAAAAAAAAAACTCCTCTCCTTTGCTTCATTACCAGTCGTTAGTGGCATTTTATTCATCATTAGTCATCATTGGCTAATTAAGAAACGATGATGTCAGTGGTGTCATGCAGCAAATAACAGACCACTAATGACTACTAATGACTAAACACCATTATGCACAGTTTAATTATATTTACATCAGTTGAAGTCCAAACAAGCCCCTGAATACAACAGCAACAACACTCAGGTTCTGTTGTCTGTGTTATAAAATTCATGTATCAGTGTTAGGTTTTTAGAATGTATTTAACTTTTCCACTCACAAACTACTATGGATTATTTTATATAATACTTTATATAATAATACTCATAGTAAAAATATTGTAATATATATACACACGTGGACAAAATTGTTGGTACCCTTCCGTCAATGAAAGAAAAACTCACAATGGTCACAGAAATAACTTTAATCTGACAAAAGTAATAATTTTTAAAAATTCTATGAATGTTAACCAATGAAAGTCAGACATTGCTTTTCAACGATGCTTCAACAGAATTATTTAAAAAATAAACTCATGGAACAGGCCTGGACAAAAATGATGGTACCCCTAGAAAATACTGAAAATAATGTGACCAAAGGGACATGTTAATTCAAGGTGTGTCCACTAATTAGCATCACAGGTGTCTACAATCTTGTAATCAGTCAGTTGGCCTATATATAGGGCTCCAGGTAGTCACTGTGTTGTTTGGTGACATGGTATGTATCACACTCAACATGGACGAGAGGAAGCGAAGGAAAGAGTTGTCTCAGGAGATTTGAAAGAAAATTATAGACAAGCATGTTAAAGGTAAAGGCTATAAGACCATTTCCAAGCAGCTAGATGTTCCTGCGACTACAGTTGCACATATTATTCAGAAATGTAAGATCCATGGGACTGTAGCCAACCTCCCTGGACGTGGCCGCAGGAGGAAAATTGGTGACAAATCAACGAGACGGATAATCTGAATGGTAACAAAAGAGCCCAGAAAGACTTCTAAAGAGATCCAAGGTGAACTTCATGCTCAAGGAACATCAGTGTCAGATCGCACCATCCGCCGCTGTTTGAGCCAAAGTGGACTACATGGGAGACGACCAAGGAGGACACCATTGTTGAAAACAAATCATAAAAAAGCCAGACTGGAATATGCCAAACTACATGTTGACAAGCCACAAAGCTTCTGGGAGAATGTCCTATGGACAGATGAGACAAAAATGAAACTTTTTGCAAAGGCAAATCAGCTCTATGTTCACAGATCAAGAAAAGAACACTGTCCCTACTGTGAAACACGGAGGAGGTTCTGTTATGTTCTGGGGCTGCATTGCTGCATCTGGCACAGGGTGTCTTGAATCTGTGCAGGGTACAATGAAATCTCAAGACTATCAAGGGATTCTAGAGAGAAATGTGCTGGCCAGTGTCAGAAAGCTGGGTCTCAGTCGCAGGTCATGGGTCTTGCAACAGTACAATGACCCAAAACACACAGCTAAAAACACCCAAGAATGGCTAAGAGGAAAACATTGGACTATTCTAAAGTGGCCTTCTATGAGCCCTGACCTCAATCCTATTGAGCATCTTTGGAAGGAGCTGAAACATGCTGTCTGGAAAAGGCACCCTTCAAACCGGAAACAACTGGAGCAGCTTGCTCATGAGGAGTGGGCCAAGATACCTGCAGAGAGGTGCAGAAGTCTCATTGACAGTTACAGGAATCGTTTGATTGCAGTGATTGCCTTAAAAGGTTGTGCAACAAACTATTAAGTTAGGGGTACCATCATTTCTGTCCAGGCCTGTTCCATGAGTTTATTTTTTAAAATAATTCTGTTGAAGCATGGTTGAAAAGCAATGTCAATGTTCATTGGTTAACATTCATAGAATTCTTATTTATTATTACTTTTCTGTTATTTCTGTGACCATTGTGAGTTTTTCTTTCATTGACCGAAGGGTACCAACAATTTTGTCCACGTGTGTATGTATATATATATATATATGAGATGTATATATGGGATGAGTGTTTCCCTTTTCACCGCCACCCCTGGCTTGTGGCTTAGGGACAAACTGACATATTCATCACTATTATAATCTACTCATTCCAAAAACCTTGCCCGTTAATATGGAGTTTGTCCCCTGTTTGTTTCTTCCAAAATCTTTCACTCTTCAGGGAAGGCTTTCTATTAGGGGACTTCCAATTCATCCCAAAAAGAGTTGTGGGAAACCAGCTTTCCACTGAGTTTGCTTTGTGCACAGGGCCACCGTCATTCTGTAATATTTTTCGGCCCCTTTAGTTCTAATAATAATTTTAAAAAAGTATTTCTGTAGTCATTGTGTGCTTCCAACTTTGTCACTTTGTTCACAGAAAATCTTTTTACAACTTTTTGGTCATATAGTATGTCCAAAAGTATTTTAATTATAGTATTTTAATTATTTACATTCCTGTTTTTCTCTTTGCTCTTAATTCTAGTTGTTTGTTATTTCTGTTTCAGCTTTTTTTTCTTTTTATCTGTTGTAGTAAAATCTAATCTACAAAAAGTTAAAAGTTTTTTTTTTTTTTTGGTTTTTGAATAGTTTTGCATGCATAAACAGCAGGTGTTTGTGTTTAAGGCCTGTGTCTGCGCAAGCGCTCCCTTATTATTCATGATTTCCCAGCAGTTTTCTTACGTTCTTAGACAATTCCCATTTTAAAAGCCTGATTTTTCCATTCCTAAAATATGTATGATTCATATCTTAGAAGCCGTATCTCTGCGTCAGTCTTTATGATCACCACCTGCGAACGTGTCCAAGCTCATCCATCGTCCCGATTCATCCATCGTCCCAACATACTCTGAATAATGTGGGTCTGAAACACTGGAAACGCTCACCGCACTCAGGATGAAGCGAGAGGCAGTGGAGTTGAGGAGTGCCGCTGCTGCTTCAGCGTGATTAATTAGCGTTGGAGGAGAAAACGTAAAGCGACAGCTGTTTTCATTTCCATATCAGAGCAGAAACGGAGCGTCAGAACTGCACTGGAGTCATCCATCAGAGTTACACTCCCTCCATCTGCACATTTATCAACAAAACACAATCAGATCCAACACCTTATTTTAAACACCACGATGAGGTGTTTGCTTATTGATTAGCTAAAATTCCTGCTGTACTTCTAAATAAGCAGCACACTTTAGTTTAGTTTAGTTACAGGGGCGGAGCTAAGATCATGTGAATCAAGTTTATTTATGCCTTATAATATTACCAGTTCCTTCATTAAATCCAGCCAGTATCAGTCAAATGTTTAAACTCATCTACTCAATCAGAGGTTTTTATTTATTTTTTCTTCTTCTTCTTCTTCTTTTTGCAAAGCAAAGCTAAAAACAAAATGTGGATACTTAAAATAATCCTAAATACTGTATATATCTAAAATTTAAATCTGTTTAAAATTTTTGTCTACCACATAATTTCTTGATTTATTTCACAATTTTTAGGTTTCAGTATTATTAAATTCATATTTTCCATTTTCTTATTGTATCGGAAATTCCCTTTCTGGCCACATCATTAAGTACAGCCTGAGAATACCTCCTTTTGCTTTCAGAACTGTCTTAATTCCTTGTGGCACAGATTTAACAAGGTGCTGGAAACATTCCTTCGAGATTTTGGTCCATATTGACATGATAGCCTCACGCAGTTGTTGCAGATTTTATCAGCTGCACATCCACAATGTGTATCTCCTGTTCCATGACATCCCAAAGGTGCTCAATCAGATTGAGATCTAGTAACTGTGGAGGCCATTTGAGTACAGTGACCACATTATCATGTTCAACAAACCAGTTTGACATGATCTTATCTTTGTTACATGGTGCGTTATTCTGTGGCTTAAAGAGATGGACTGCAATACTCAGGTACTCAGGTAATGCTCACTTGGTACAATGGGGCCCAAAGTGCACCCCATAACATCACCTTTCTTCCTGCTTCTGATGCTAGGTTTCAAATTTAGCAGATCATCCTGACCCTATCTACATGCCTAAATGCATTTATTGCCATTTATTGTGATTGGCTGATTGGATATTTGTGTTAACAGACAGATGGAGAGGTATACCTAATGAAGTGGCTGGAGAATGTATAAACAAAGAATGCAATGAATATTAATGAATGTGTAAAAAGCATTAACAAGTGTATAATGTTATATCATCATATGAGATGCAGGAAAATGTTATCACTTTTTTAAGCAAAGAAAATAACATGCATGCAGAAATGACTTTTTATGAATAATATTAATTATAATCTGTTTTAATTCCTGTGATTAGGAGACGTGCTGCTGCAACATAGTGGTGACATTATAAAATAATTAGACATTATGAAAATAAGTTAAATAAGGTGCATTGTATTTATATATATATATATATATATATATATATATATATATATATATATATATATATATATATATATATATATATATTGTACTGTTACGAATGATTGTTTCAATTGGATTTTAAAAAGGTTGTTGAATCAGGCAACAAAAAATGTGTACATTGTCATAAGAAATGTTTATTAGCAAGGCCAATAAAACAATAAAATAATATTATTCAATATATCCAGTTTTAATGAGGTAATTATTTGCTATTTTATTTATTATTTTCACTCTACTGTTGTATCCATGTTCATCACATTCACATGCGCACACACACGCACGCACACACATACATCATCTTAAGTAAATTCCATGCTGTTGTAAACACAACTAAACAGAGTGTGTTGATTATGCTGTGTTCCCTCTTCTCATACTAAATAAATAAGACGGTGTGTTGAAGCCTGACTGGAGCTCAAGGTTACCTCACGTTCTGTGCAACACAAGTGAGCAGATGTAGTGAAGCCCCGTTCATCTTGTTAATTAAATAATTAGTGCCAGACTTTCAGGGCAGACGTCTCAGCGGGGCTGAACTGAGACGCGGCCGTCTGTTTTCCACTCCCGCTCCATTCTAAAAGCTTTGTATTATTCAATTAAACAAGCAGAACCTGCCTAAGCATCCTCCTGAGGACTTCATACTGAACTTTGACCTTCAACAAACTGGATATGACTTCATCACATCTGAGCTGGACATGCATATTAAAAAGTGAAAATAAACTGTGGCTTTCGGGTTTTGTTAAGAAAATGTGATGACACATTGGGCTTGTAGTTTACAGATTAGCCTCATATATGCTGAGTTGAGCCTCTCAAAGCTATCCACCTGGCCCTGCTTTTTACCTCTCTGGTGCTGTCTACCTGCCCCACTTTTGTAGCTCTCTGGACTCACCTGACCTGAGTTCTCTGAAACTAAAGGGCCCTGACTCCTCAACTCTCTAAAACTCTGTCACAACCTCAATTTTCTAGAGTCACCTGGACCCACCCCTCAGCTTTTGGAGTAAGCTCCCAGTCAGGTCACCTGGTCCTGCCCACCTACCAGGTAAGAGCCACCTACACTCAACTTCTTAATTCTTTGCACCAATCCGTCTGACCTCTTTAAATCCCTGCGAGCCCTTACCTAACTCCACTTACCTGATCCCCGAAACCAGTGAGCCCCACCCCCTCAAACTTCTGGAGTCACCTCGCCCCACCCCCTCAAACTTCTGGAGTCACCTCGCCCCATCCCTCATCTCTCTAAAGCTACCCACTTAGCCCTGTCTCCACAGGTATTTCGAGATACCTAACCTAATCTCTCTGACCACACCACATCACTTCTCCAGCCAGCTGATTCCTTATCTGTGTGGGGTTATCAACCTGACCCTGCCTCCTCAGCTCTTTGGAGTCACCTGGCTCTGCCTTCTCAGGTCTCAAGAATCACATGACCATGCCCCCTCATTAATTTTTTGCAAAAGTGCATGTTAGTGAGCTCATGAAGTTAAACTGTTTTAGAAAGAGCGAGAGAGAGAGAGAGAGAGAGAGAGAGAGAGAGAGAGAGAGAGAGAGAGACGCAAATGTCAATCCCATTTTAAGAGCGTCCAGTATGTGGTATATCCTAAAGTTCACACATTATACCTTTACGTTAAAACCATCAGATTTCCATCAGCTCCACAGACAGCACACACACCTTGAGTTCACACACACACACACACACACACACACACACACACACACAGTCGACCATTTCCCCTGTATTCCTGCGAAAAAGTTTATCGATTAAATGCCCAGTTATGGGCGCAGACACTAGAGAACATTGATCTTATGTCACACTCAGATGAACGCCACTTACACACTAGACATTTTTGCCATTCTGAGAAGAAACACACACACACACGCACACGCACGCAGACACACACACACACACACACACACACACACACACACACACACACACACACACACACACACACACACACACACGCGCACGCACGCACACACACACACGCACGCACACACACACACACGCACACACACACACACACGCACACACACACACACAGACACCATTAGTGAAAATTAAGCTTTTCACGCTTGATAAGGAAAAGGATGACTACAAAGAGTGGGGTTAAAACAAAAATATTAAACTTTATCTTATAAACTTTAGCTTTGAACTTAGCTCTGTGCTATCAGGTGTGCACTTTTTGGTTGTGTAATTTTACAGATAATAAAAGACTGCAATGGTATTTGCATTAAAACCTAATGAAAGGTTACTACACATGTGCTGTATAATCTACACTACGAGAGACCAGCATTCTTGATCTTCTGACTTTCTACAGATTTGCTTCTGACTTTCTACAGATAGTCTGTAAAGACTGATTTTACATAGATTTACAGACTTTCCAAGAAATCATGAAGGTTTTCCTGCACATTAAGACAGATGCAGCTAACACACATCAACACTGATTATTAATTTTATACCAATAAACTGGTGACAGGAGTTCAGAAAGGATTCACTGCCATCGTTCCAGTTCTAGACACAACAGCACATCTCCAGAGGTCTAGACGTTTACATTATGCAACCTTCTTTTGCACTAAAAATATTCATGTATAAAATGTATCTCAACATCAATGCTTCTGCCGAATGCTATAACTTTAAAGGCAATGTATTTAAATTTAGGACAGAACTTACAGTCAAATAAAATATGTATGATGAACAAAAATAAATGAGAAAACTGGTTTATGTTAAACTATATTTAAAAACCCCATTTATTTTAATACAATTGACAAAATATAAATATGTTAAAGCTACCTGAGGCCAGAATACTTTATTTTCCTTTTTTGACTGTAGCATTTTAGATTGGAATGCAACTGTTTACAATGACTAACAAAGGCCTGGGATGACGCACATGCATATTATGCACAACATGATTGGCTGAAAATGTGTCTCATGTAGATATCTGGGCACGAAATGTCTGACATGCAGTTGCAAAGGTTGGACAGTTAGCGATGTCATTTCTATCAGAATAAATGTGAGTCCTATTATGTAAGAAAAAACACATGATGGTATACACAAATATAAATGCTGGTTATTCGAACTGGGAAAACAACAATTTAGTCTTACATGAGTGACTGTTATTGGACTTGGCAAATTGGCACTGTTCAGTAAGTCAGGTTTGGGTGATTTTTCTTTTTAAAAATCTGGGTTTTTAAAAATCTTTTTCTCTCCAATATTTTCACATACTGTACTTTTATCTTGGCACACATAATCGATACGTCTATGCATAAAGAAACATAAAATATATAAAGTCAATTATAAGTCATACAGGAAAGTCAACACATTCTGACTAATTAGAATTCAGAATTCAGTTGTTGTTATTACAGTAATTACAGTGCTATGTAGCAGTTAGCATTTAGGTGAATGATCATTCCACTGTGAAAAATTATCTTGCTTTATCCATCAACAGCTTAAAAGAAAAATAATAATAATCCTGGCACTGACAGACACAAACGATTTGGATGTGTGAATGTTTTTTTTTTTTTTTTGTATTGATTTTCAGTAGCTGCTGCAGGAGAACACGTTTCAGGTGAAATATGGATGGTTAAAAATAGAACAGTGCAACGGGTTACAAAAAAAAAAACTAAACAGAAGTGGTGAAAAACATTTGTTAAATATAGGGGTTTTTATCATATTGGGTATGAAAGCAGGAAAGAGATCCCTCAAACCCTCTGTCCATTTAGGACCAATGCAATTGCAGCTTTTTGAGAGATTGTTTCTCGTCTAATAACTGCACCTTTTATTTCCTATAAGAACCAGCATTCCAATAGTGTTAGTTTCTTGAACTGCGAGTTCACTCTTTTATTTGCCAACGGTTAGTATTGTATTAAAAGCTCAAATACACATGTTTCTTCTGAACATCTTTATATCATAGCTTTCCACTCAGTGCGCACACTTCACAGTGCCTTCTGGGTAATACACCATCATACACAATGAAAACACCATAGAGACACAAACTAACCATAGGAACACACAAAACACACTATTGTGGGACTCAGTCTGAGAGACAGTTTGAGTCAGATTTTGTCAGTGTTTTTAAAACCATGATTTCATGTTTTTCTTTATACAGCTCATCTCTCTGACTCACACTATTATTAAAGCGCACACAGACACACACTTCGGGACCTTTACATTCTAGTTTTGTTGCAGTGTGTGTAATTACAGACTTGTTAAAGCTTCACCTCAAGCAACTCATTTCTAATCAGATGTGGTAATGCAAACAAACAACCCCCAGACACACATATCGTAATAATTTGATAGAGTTTTAGTATTGTTTATGTAACAAGCATAAAAAATAAGTCACATAATAATGTTTTAATGGGTAATTTTATTTGAAATGGAGATGTAATTAAATGCTATACCGTGTTTATTATTCTCTATTTAATCCCCTGCTACACTAATGCACTTCTCCCAGCCTTGGATACCATCAGGGTAAAAACCTTTTATGCTGCAGCCATGACTGGTCTGCCTGCTTCATGTCTGAAACGCTGGCCTCCCAGGAATACCTTTAATGGTCAAATATGTGTAAATATCTTGGAGTGAGTTCAGGACTGAACTGGCCTGTGGCAATAACTCCAGACCAAGTTACTGTAATGTGCAAGTGGCATGTGGCATTCATGAATGATTGTGTGTACAGTTCCCATAGACAGATGTACCTCTTCCACAAGTTCGAGACAAGTTATCCAATGGCCGGGAACGTCATTTATGTATGTATGGGCTTCTTTAAAATGTTAGAACCACTCAAATGGTTTGCTGTGGCAAATATTTGTTGCAGCATCGTACTGTCCTTCAAATCTTTTGTAAATGTTAATCCGTTTCATGCTTTCATCCACAAGAAATGTCTTCACAATTCCAAGTTTGACTTGACCCCCTCTCCCCCCAACACCGTATCAATTTAGCACTCTTTGATTTGCCAATTTCATTGGCAAAAATGCTTCAGATGTAGAAGATTGCAAGATAAATCTCCTGTGCACATGCAACCCTCTTCAAGTTTTCTGACTGGTTTTGAATATGATTTATATCTGGGCTTCAACTGATTCACTCCATTCGTCTTCTGAAGCCATTCCATTTCATTAACTTGTTATGAGCTTGAAAAGTGATTCCCCCCCTCCCCCTCTATATTCAATTGTCTAACAGGGGCCAATTTTTTGCGGGCCCCCAGTCCCAGCTGAAGAGAAGCAGATCCATAGCTTTGATGCTGCCATCACCATGCTTCACTATTGGTGTGGTGTCATTTTCAAGGTAAGTTTCAATCTCATTTTTTGGCAAACATATCTTTTAGAATTATGCCCAAAAAGTTTTAAAGAAGAAGTCTTTATTTGTCACATGTACACCAGTACATACAGCACTGTTAAATTCTTTCCGTCACATATGCCATCTTGTTAGGAAGTTGGATGAAAGCGCAGGGTCAGCAATGATATTGCGCCCCTGGAGCAGAGAGGGTTAAGCACCTGGCCCAAGGCCTCATCGGCAGCTTAGAGGCGCTGGAGTGTGAACCCCAGAACGTTTGATTATTAACCCAGAGCCTTAACGACTGAGGCAGCATTTCCCCATTATACCCTCATTAGACCATAACACAAACTGCTCCATGGTTTAAACTTTTAATATCCATTGTAGTCTTATTTTAGCTAGGTAAATATAATTATTGCAATAACTCCTATTAATCTACCAACTGACAGAAAGGTGATACTTTTAGTTAACTTTGTGTTAAACAGAATTATTTGATATGTGTCTCTTTAAACAGTTTATCACATTAGTACATCCTCAGCCCAAATGGATCTCAAGGCAAGTTGGAATCACTGGGTGTTGATTACAGGATGTAATGTAATGTGTTAATTACTATGAGATCAGGCATGGTGCTGCATTCATGTACAATTTGAAATGATGTAAATATGAGTTTGTGTCAAAACTAAAGGCTGCAAACACATCATAATTATGAGCAGCACGGTCAGACGGATGCCCTTTCATCATGCTGGAGTAGAGGATGCTTACTGTGCAGGAATGAGATCATGAGGAATTCAGGAATGTGAAGGCAGACATGTCAGAACTGAAATAAAAGTAAAGAAAATGTTCAGAAAAAGAAAAGTATGTTCAGTAAAGAAAAGCATATATTATATATAGTTATATAATGTTGTTATATATATGAGGTGTCTTTGTACTGCCAATTTCACATTTTCCTTTTTTAATACTCTTAAAAAATATTCCAGAAACTGATTTGTGTGGTGATTTTTACAAAAGCAGACAAAAATGAACCTCACTGATTACTGTTAGTTACTGACTGTGTAAGATTATTCAATCAGGTAATGTTATTGATGGACCTGAACACATCTGCATGTGTAAAACACACACGGGTAACACAGGTGAGTTCTCAGTTCTCTGTGTGAAGTGTACAAACTGACTCACGTGCATTATTTTTACCCAAATAAAACAACAGATGCTGTGTTTCAGTCACGGTTCTGGTGAAAATACTCAAGATGAACAACATGATACCAAAGGGCACCGCGTCATCACAGAAGTCATGAAGCATTTGAAAAATTATCTTTTTGGGAGGAAATGCCTTTGTTTATCTGGTTTAACTTTATCTTCTAAATGTTCTCATTTCCAAAACATAGACGTGAAATTCGGGTTATAACTCAGAAAAGAAATTTCATTATAGAAGGCTTTCCAAATGTCTGCACAGATGGCACATAAATACACGAAAAACACACCAAAGCAAAGCTTTACACTGACCTAATACTTATGAGAAATGTGTTTTATTCTGTGGGACGAATGCATTTCACTCCATTGTAAATTATTACCTAGGAAATGTTTTTATTTCTGTCTGTCTGTCTGAGTTGTTTCTGTTTGTCTGTCTGCATGTCTCTATCTTAGTTTGTCAGTACCTGTCTCTGGCTGATCAATGATCTTTGTATGTTTATTTTTGTCTGTGTGTCTGAGTATCTCTCTCTGTCTGTATATCTGTCTGTCTGCATGTAAGTGTATCTGTCTCTGTCTGTGTATCTGTGAGTGTCTGAGTATCTGTCTCTGTCTGTGTATCTGTCTGTGTATCTGTATCTTTCTGTGTCACTGAGTATCTTTCTCTGTCTGTGTGTCTGGGTATCTGTCTCTGTCTGTGTATCTGTCTTAGTATCTGTCTGTTGTTCTGTGTATCCGTCTGTGTCTGTGTATCTTTCTGTGTCACTGAGTATCTGTCTCTGTCTGTGTGTTTTGGTATCTGTCTCTGTCTGTGTATCTGTCTATGTGTCTATATCTTCTGTCTGCATGTGAAGTGTATCTGTCTCTGACTGTGTATCTCTTTGTGTGTCTGTGTATCTGTCTCTGTTTGTGCATCTGTGAGTGTCCAAGTATCTGTCTCTGTATCTGTCTTAGTATCTGTGTGTCAGTGTATTTGTGTTTTTCTGTGTATCTGTCTGTGTCACTGAGTGTCTGTCTCTGTCTGTGTGTTTTGGTATCTGTCTCTGTCTGTGTATCTGTCTGTGTGTCTATATCTTCTGTCTGCATGTAAGTGTATCTGTCTCTGCGTGTAAGTGTATCTGTCTCTGCGTGTAAGTATATCTGTCTCTGTCTGTGTATCTCTTTGTGTGTCTGTGTATCTGTCTCTGTCTGTGCATCTGTGAGTGTCCGATTATCTGTCTCTGTCTGTGTATCTGTCTGTGTATCTGTCTCTGCCTGTGCATCTGTGAGTGTCCAAGTATCTGTCTCTGTATCTGTCTTAGTATCTGTGTGTCAGTGTATTTGTGTTTTTCTGTGTATCTGTCTGTGTCACTGAGTGTCTGTCTCTGTCTGTGTGTTTTGGTATCTGTCTCTGTCTGTGTATCTGTCTATGTGTCTATATCTTCTGTCTGCATGTAAAGTGTATCTGTCTCTGACTGTGTATCTCTTTGTGTGTCTGTGTATCTGTCTCTGTTTGTGCATCTGTGAGTGTCCGATTATCTGTCTCTGTCTGTGTATCTGTCTGTGTGTCTGTGTATCTGTCTCTGCCTGTGCATCTGTGAGTGTCCAAGTATCTGTCTCTGTATCTGTCTTAGTATCTGTGTGTCAGTGTATTTGTGTTTTTCTGTGTATCTGTCTGTGTCACTGAGTATCTGTCTCTGTCTGTGTGTTTTGGTATCTGTCTCTGTCTGTGTATCTGTCTGTGTGTCTATATCTTCTGTCTGCATGTAAGTGTATCTGTCTCTGCGTGTAAGTGTATCTGTCTCTGCGTGTAAGTGTATCTGTCTCTGCGTGTAAGTATATCTGTCTCTGTCTGTGTATCTCTTTGTGTGTCTGTGTATCTGTCTCTGTCTGTGCATCTGTGAGTGTCCGATTATCTGTCTCTGTCTGTGTATCTGTCTGTGTATCTGTCTCTGCCTGTGCATCTGTGAGTGTCCAAGTATCTGTCTCTGTATCTGTCTTAGTATCTGTGTGTCAGTGTATTTGTGTTTTTCTGTGTATCTGTCTGTGTCACTGAGTGTCTGTCTCTGTCTGTGTGTTTTGGTATCTGTCTCTGTCTGTGTATCTGTCTGTGTGTCTATATCTTCTGTCTGCATGTAAAGTGTATCTGTCTCTGACTGTGTATCTCTTTGTGTGTCTGTGTATCTGTCTCTGTTTGTGCATCTGTGAGTGTCCGATTATCTGTCTCTGTCTGTGTATCTGTCTGTGTGTCTGTGTATCTGTCTCTGCCTGTGCATCTGTGAGTGTCCAAGTATCTGTCTCTGTATCTGTCTTAGTATCTGTGTGTCAGTGTATTTGTGTTTTTCTGTGTATCTGTCTGTGTCACTGAGTGTCTGTCTCTGTCTGTGTGTTTTGGTATCTGTCTCTGTCTGTGTATCTGTCTGTGTGTCTATATCTTCTGTCTGCATGTAAGTGTATCTGTCTCTGCGTGTAAGTGTATCTGTCTCTGCGTGTAAGTATATCTGTCTCTGTCTGTGTATCTCTTTGTGTGTCTGTGTATCTGTCTCTGTCTGTGCATCTGTGAGTGTCCGATTATCTGTCTCTGTCTGTGTATCTGTCTGTGTATCTGTCTCTGCCTGTGCATCTGTGAGTGTCCAAGTATCTGTCTCTGTATCTGTCTTAGTATCTGTGTGTCAGTGTATTTGTGTTTTTCTGTGTATCTGTCTGTGTCACTGAGTGTCTGTCTCTGTCTGTGTGTTTTGGTATCTGTCTCTGTCTGTGTATCTGTCTATGTGTCTATATCTTCTGTCTGCATGTAAAGTGTATCTGTCTCTGACTGTGTATCTCTTTGTGTGTCTGTGTATCTGTCTCTGTTTGTGCATCTGTGAGTGTCCGATTATCTGTCTCTGTCTGTGTATCTGTCTGTGTGTCTGTGTATCTGTCTCTGCCTGTGCATCTGTGAGTGTCCAAGTATCTGTCTCTGTATCTGTCTTAGTATCTGTGTGTCAGTGTATTTGTGTTTTTCTGTGTATCTGTCTGTGTCACTGAGTATCTGTCTCTGTCTGTGTGTTTTGGTATCTGTCTCTGTCTGTGTATCTGTCTGTGTGTCTATATCTTCTGTCTGCATGTAAGTGTATCTGTCTCTGCGTGTAAGTGTATCTGTCTCTGCGTGTAAGTGTATCTGTCTCTGCGTGTAAGTATATCTGTCTCTGTCTGTGTATCTCTTTGTGTGTCTGTGTATCTGTCTCTGTCTGTGCATCTGTGAGTGTCCGATTATCTGTCTCTGTCTGTGTATCTGTCTGTGTATCTGTCTCTGCCTGTGCATCTGTGAGTGTCCAAGTATCTGTCTCTGTATCTGTCTTAGTATCTGTGTGTCAGTGTATTTGTGTTTTTCTGTGTATCTGTCTGTGTCACTGAGTGTCTGTCTCTGTCTGTGTGTTTTGGTATCTGTCTCTGTCTGTGTATCTGTCTGTGTGTCTATATCTTCTGTCTGCATGTAAAGTGTATCTGTCTCTGACTGTGTATCTCTTTGTGTGTCTGTGTATCTGTCTCTGTTTGTGCATCTGTGAGTGTCCGATTATCTGTCTCTGTCTGTGTATCTGTCTGTGTGTCTGTGTATCTGTCTCTGCCTGTGCATCTGTGAGTGTCCAAGTATCTGTCTCTGTATCTGTCTTAGTATCTGTGTGTCAGTGTATTTGTGTTTTTCTGTGTATCTGTCTGTGTCACTGAGTGTCTGTCTCTGTCTGTGTGTTTTGGTATCTGTCTCTGTCTGTGTATCTGTCTGTGTGTCTATATCTTCTGTCTGCATGTAAGTGTATCTGTCTCTGCGTGTAAGTGTATCTGTCTCTGCGTGTAAGTATATCTGTCTCTGTCTGTGTATCTCTTTGTGTGTCTGTGTATCTGTCTCTGTCTGTGCATCTGTGAGTGTCCGATTATCTGTCTCTGTCTGTGTATCTGTCTGTGTATCTGTCTCTGCCTGTGCATCTGTGAGTGTCCAAGTATCTGTCTCTGTATCTGTCTTAGTATCTGTGTGTCAGTGTATTTGTGTTTTTCTGTGTATCTGTCTGTGTCACTGAGTGTCTGTCTCTGTCTGTGTGTTTTGGTATCTGTCTCTGTCTGTGTATCTGTCTATGTGTCTATATCTTCTGTCTGCATGTAAAGTGTATCTGTCTCTGACTGTGTATCTCTTTGTGTGTCTGTGTATCTGTCTCTGTTTGTGCATCTGTGAGTGTCCGATTATCTGTCTCTGTCTGTGTATCTGTCTGTGTGTCTGTGTATCTGTCTCTGCCTGTGCATCTGTGAGTGTCCAAGTATCTGTCTCTGTATCTGTCTTAGTATCTGTGTGTCAGTGTATTTGTGTTTTTCTGTGTATCTGTCTGTGTCACTGAGTATCTGTCTCTGTCTGTGTGTTTTGGTATCTGTCTCTGTCTGTGTATCTGTCTGTGTGTCTATATCTTCTGTCTGCATGTAAGTGTATCTGTCTCTGCGTGTAAGTGTATCTGTCTCTGCGTGTAAGTGTATCTGTCTCTGCGTGTAAGTATATCTGTCTCTGTCTGTGTATCTCTTTGTGTGTCTGTGTATCTGTCTCTGTCTGTGCATCTGTGAGTGTCCGATTATCTGTCTCTGTCTGTGTATCTGTCTGTGTATCTGTCTCTGCCTGTGCATCTGTGAGTGTCCAAGTATCTGTCTCTGTATCTGTCTTAGTATCTGTGTGTCAGTGTATTTGTGTTTTTCTGTGTATCTGTCTGTGTCACTGAGTGTCTGTCTCTGTCTGTGTGTTTTGGTATCTGTCTCTGTCTGTGTATCTGTCTGTGTGTCTATATCTTCTGTCTGCATGTAAAGTGTATCTGTCTCTGACTGTGTATCTCTTTGTGTGTCTGTGTATCTGTCTCTGTTTGTGCATCTGTGAGTGTCCGATTATCTGTCTCTGTCTGTGTATCTGTCTGTGTGTCTGTGTATCTGTCTCTGCCTGTGCATCTGTGAGTGTCCAAGTATCTGTCTCTGTATCTGTCTTAGTATCTGTGTGTCAGTGTATTTGTGTTTTTCTGTGTATCTGTCTGTGTCACTGAGTGTCTGTCTCTGTCTGTGTGTTTTGGTATCTGTCTCTGTCTGTGTATCTGTCTGTGTGTCTATATCTTCTGTCTGCATGTAAGTGTATCTGTCTCTGCGTGTAAGTGTATCTGTCTCTGCGTGTAAGTATATCTGTCTCTGTCTGTGTATCTCTTTGTGTGTCTGTGTATCTGTCTCTGTCTGTGCATCTGTGAGTGTCCGATTATCTGTCTCTGTCTGTGTATCTGTCTGTGTATCTGTCTCTGCCTGTGCATCTGTGAGTGTCCAAGTATCTGTCTCTGTATCTGTCTTAGTATCTGTGTGTCAGTGTATTTGTGTTTTTCTGTGTATCTGTCTGTGTCACTGAGTATCTGTCTCTGTCTGTGTGTTTTGGTATCTGTCTCTGTCTGTGTATCTGTCTATGTGTCTATATCTTCTGTCTGCATGTAAAGTGTATCTGTCTCTGACTGTGTATCTCTTTGTGTGTCTGTGTATCTGTCTCTGTTTGTGCATCTGTGAGTGTCCGATTATCTGTCTCTGTCTGTGTATCTGTCTGTGTGTCTGTGTATCTGTCTCTGCCTGTGCATCTGTGAGTGTCCAAGTATCTGTCTCTGTATCTGTCTTAGTATCTGTGTGTCAGTGTATTTGTGTTTTTCTGTGTATCTGTCTGTGTCACTGAGTATCTGTCTCTGTCTGTGTGTTTTGGTATCTGTCTCTGTCTGTGTATCTGTCTGTGTGTCTATATCTTCTGTCTGCATGTAAGTGTATCTGTCTCTGCGTGTAAGTGTATCTGTCTCTGCGTGTAAGTGTATCTGTCTCTGCGTGTAAGTATATCTGTCTCTGTCTGTGTATCTCTTTGTGTGTCTGTGTATCTGTCTCTGTCTGTGCATCTGTGAGTGTCCGATTATCTGTCTCTGTCTGTGTATCTGTCTGTGTATCTGTCTCTGCCTGTGCATCTGTGAGTGTCCAAGTATCTGTCTCTGTATCTGTCTTAGTATCTGTGTGTCAGTGTATTTGTGTTTTTCTGTGTATCTGTCTGTGTCACCGAGTATCTGTCTCTGTCTGTGTGTTTTGGTATCTGTCTCTGTATGTGTATCTGTCTGTGTGTCAGTGTATCTGTCTCTGCGTGTAAGTGTATCTGTCTCTGCGTGTAAGTGTATCTGTCTCTGCGTGTAAGTATATCTGTCTCTGTCTGTGTATCTCTTTGTGTGTCTGTGTATCTGTCTCTGTCTGTGCATCTGTGAGTGTCCGATTATCTGTCTCTGTCTGTGTATCTGTCTGTGTATCTGTCTCTGCCTGTGCATCTGTGAGTGTCCAAGTATCTGTCTCTGTATCTGTCTTAGTATCTGTGTGTCAGTGTATTTGTGTTTTTCTGTGTATCTGTCTGTGTCACCGAGTATCTGTCTCTGTCTGTGTGTTTTGGTATCTGTCTCTGTATGTGTATCTGTCTGTGTGTCAGTGTATCTGTCTCTGTGTATCTGTCTGTGTGTTTTGCTATCTGTCTCTTTATGTATATCTGTCTGTGAGTCTGAGCTTCTAAAATTGCCGAAGTATGATTTTCCCAAGGCCGTCGGCCTTCAAAATCCCTGACCCTGTCATCCCGCCCCAAGTGCATGTCCTAAGAAAATGCGGTTGGCATTTTCAGTATGAAGCTGACACTGGGCTTGTGGATTTTGCCAGATGGAAGCTGAAGGTTTCTGAGTTGGCCATGTGGACGTTAATGCTGAGTGGGTCGAGTGGCGAGCGTGTTGTAGTGATGGTCGGTGACGAGCATCCCACAGCTTATAGTCGTCATTTTGATTCAATTCTGTGAACTGAATGTCTGTGATTATACACATCAGTGTCTGAAGGAGTACACATCACTGAGGTCCCTGGACACTAACTGTACACACTGATAATCCATTGTACACATTTTTGAAGTACATCGTACACAGACTCAGCGTAGGCAGGTGTGTGAGTATCTGTCTGTGTGTCTTCCTCTACCTGCAGAGGAAGACATTTTTCTAACACAGAAAAATTAGATTCATCATTATTACCACTTCTTTAGCTACTATGTGTGTGTGTGTATGTATGTGGCTGGATTGCTATAAAATGTAAAAAAAAAAAAAAACTATTAAATGAAAAAAAAGAAGGCTCTTGTTTTTATGGTGACTAAATATGACCAAATTTTGACCGGTGGAAAAACACACCGGATTCCACTGAGGGAAGCTGAGACTAATGAGACTCATTTTCAGAAATATACATTCTGTGTGTGTGTGTGTGTGTGTGTGTGTGTGTGTGTGTGTGTGTGTGTGTGTGTGTGTGTGTGTGTGTGTGTGTGTGTGTGTGTGTGTAGCCGTGTAGCTCTTTGAAGTTAAGCAGAAATAATGATAAACAAACAGAGCGGAGGTTGGCATGCGGGAGTTTTGCGTGCTAGTACAAAGAACACAAGAAGGAGATACTCATAAAATCAAAGACACACACACACACACACACACACACACACACACACACACACACACACACACACACACACACACACACACACACACACACAGTCTCATATGCTGACAAGCTCTGGTTCTGACTCAGAGTGTTAATGACAGGGCAAAGATAGGAACCCAGGTGGTGCACAACCTTTTCTCCCGTCAGTGTGACTCTCTCTGTCTCACTCTCTCACACGCACACACACACACATGCATGATGAGTGTATCTGTGGGTTTTCCATTCTTTGGCAAAACAGTAATTAACCCCAAGCTGCACTTCCCAGACTCTGGGACTTAACAGCTGTCTTGCTTGAGCTGATGAAAAGCTCAAATACAGCATTACTGTGGGTGTGTCCCAATCCACATTTCCAATACACTACACAATCATCGCCACGGTTACTGTAGGGGTGTCCCAATCCCATAGTGAAATGTTTAGTCACCTATATAGTGGACAATGCATGTGGTTTGGAATGTGGGTGCTTCACTTAGTTCACATGTTATCTCCAAATGCCACAATGTGTTAGGGTTATTGTTAGGTAACTGCAACAACACACACATACACACACACATACACACACACACACTCACACACACACACAGCAATATAAACAGAGTGATCCAGTGCTGCCGTGAGGGCTGATGGATGAGAGTGGGCGGAGTTACCTGAGGGCAGGTGAGAGCAGGAAACACGACGGCTATGTTAGTCATCAATCTCATTATGACACACAAAAACACTAAAGACGGCCGTGTGTGCCGTGATATCCACTTGCCTGGGGTTTGTGCTGCCGAGTCCCAACATCAAGGTGGAAAAAAAAAAAAGTTTGTGTAGTGATTCTGTGAATTTCCATATGACCAGTCAACCGTGACCACTACTGTGATCTCTGGCCCTAAACATCGCAGTTCTGCAGGAAGTAAATTTGTTTTTGTTTCTCAATTCAGTTTGATTCAGACACAGTGTTGATTCCGGAGCATCAAATATAACTCCACGATTCTAATCAGCAGAAACAGTGTTTCGCATGACCTCACACACCTGAACCGCACCGAATCTATGGAAGAAAAAGCACAGCGACAATGTAGGAAAACTGGGAATGAATTTTAAATGCTCGCTTACACAGAAGAGAAGCAAAACATGCCTCCTAAAACCTGCTTGCTATTTTAGAAGGCCTATTTCAGTTCCCCATGACTAAACCAAACACAGACTGAAAGTACGAAATAAATGAAGGAGCTGCATGAGTCAAGGCTTTCACACAGTACCTCGGATTACACATAAAGCATGTTGATCAACACCGGTTTTCAACCACATGTGCTGATGAGCTGTTCTCGACAGAACAGAACCAATGATGAAATGTTTGTTTATTTGTTAAATCATCACTGCTTAGTAAAGTGAATCTTATAGTGAATTAATGAACAAAGTGAAGGCATTTGTGGAACTATTTTTTGTTAAAATAAATGATTTTATGGAGACAAATGAATCAACATAAAATCAAGCAGAATCCAGAATTTAGCAGTGCTGTGACATACTGTAACTACTATACTGCTACCTTACTTTTTCTTTTGCTTAGAAAACAAAAATGGTAATGCAAATGTACGGATGCGCATTGCATTCATAAAAGAAAATAAATAACAGGAATTATCTCATAATTATGACATATTATCTCATAATTATGACTTACTAACTCATAATTATCTCAGGAATTATCAGGAATTCAGGAATTCAGGAATTATCACAGGAATTATCTCATAAAGAATTATCTCATAATTATGACTTAATATCCCATAATTATGACATCCTGATCTCATAATTATGACATCCTGATCTCATAATTATGAGATACTAAGTCATAATTATGAGATACTAAGTCATAATTATGAGATAGTAAGTCATAATTATGAAATAATTCCTGTGATTTTTTTCTTTTGTGAATGCAATGCGCTTCCGTACAAATGAGCCACTCATGAAAGTTATGAAACTCTGCTACGAAATAATAGGTGAAAATTGTGCTTCATTAAGAATATAATAATTAATATAATAATAATAATTATACATATTAATACTATAGCATATTCTATGAATTAGTGTGTAACCGAGACAGTGCTTGGAACACTACGGACTCGTCCCTGCACTGGAGCACACTTGATCCATAAGTTGCATATTATGGACAGCGTGGAAAAAGTGGTCTTGATTACAGTACAGTGTATTCGGGCATGGCTTGAATCAAATATGAAAGTCAGCCGTACCTAAACACAGATGTAGACCATTGTTTAGAACATGGCGTCACCAGCGCCGTCTGTCTCCTCCGAAATCTCTGTGTGCACGCAACACGCACCAATCTCATCCTTGGAACTAGTCAACCATAGCTGATAAAGTAGGAAGGCACGCTTAAAATTTTTCTTGAAATACCAATAATATTAGGCATAGCACAAGAGTCGACTTCCTCTGTCTCTTCTCCTCTTTATGCTTATTTCTTTAGACACCATCTAGGTGCATACTGCCATCTGCTGTATGGGATGGTGTAAATATGCAAGTGTACTCGAGTACGGGGCAACAACAATCATTTGAAAGCTGGTCAGTGGGGGGAGGGAGAGCTATTGTTCCTGGAACAGTAAGAAACAGTAATGACTATTGTGAAGACTAGGACTAGCTGAGAACCAATCAGTGTTAATGAGGTCGAAACCAAATCATAATCAATCCCCAATGAGCAGCAAGTAGAAGGTGAAAAGCAAATTGAAAAATATCAGGCAAAATACATGAGCAACAGCCATATGTGCCAAATATGTGAACTGGGAAGACAGGGTGAAGATAAATCCTGAAAAACAGTGTTGGCAAGATTTCGCAACGAGTGAATGAAATCAGGAAATATACAAACACTCAGTAAAGGGGTGTTTTCTTACATTCCTGAACTATTTTTGAGAGTGTGTCTCAAATTGGAATTCTTGAAGGTTCTTGGTTGCTCCCATTTCTTAAATCACTTATAAATTGCCTATGCATTAGCTACAAAATGTTATTATGTACTTGAGAATCTTATAGGATTTCACCTAAGATCTAAGAACAGTCATGATTTACCTCCCAACTACTACACATCACGATTCACTATGAATTGTTAAGAATTTCTATGATTTCATGACTGTTGCAAACTTCGGTAATAAATATCGCCATAGACATTGTAGTATCTGTTAGAGCACAGTATTTAGTAGGCATGGCAGGGGTCGCTCAGTGGTTAAAATGTTGTCCAAATTCCATGACCACCAATCTTTCAGGTCCCATATTTTATTATTTCTTCAACAAACAATGACTCAAAGCTCCGGCAAAGTGTTTCTGGTAATGCACCAGCTGAAATACTGCTTAGACAATGTTTTTTTTTTTTTTTTTCCATATCTCAAATGCCATTTATGTCACTCTTACATTTTTTTGATCTATGTCTTGCTGTTATTTTTCTCTATTTCTCTATTATTCACTTCCTTTTGAGCTTTGGCAATATAAATATAAATATTTGTCATGCCAATATAGCACCTTAAAATCTTGAATCTGTTTTAGTGTCTGTGTAAATGAGCTACTATTTGGCCAAGACCTGCCAGAGAACTAAGCAACAATCCATTCAAGGGGATTGTCCTATATGAGATCACAATAGGGGAAAACATGTAATTGCCTTGTTAAAACCCTGCGGAATAAGAAAAAGATTAAGGACAAAAAGCTTAGAATATTTTTTCTCAGTTTTTTTTTTGTTTGTATACACACACTGGAGACCCATCTGAAAGACTGAATTTTGCATAATAGGTGCCTGTTATATAAAACTAGCAAGACTGTAGGGTTTGACCTGTATCACTCTGGAGCCCTTGCCTCGTGGGGATTTAGCTCATCACTCCACAGCAGTGTGTAAAGGTAAAAGTGAAAATAAAAGGGGGTTAATGAGGGTCGTCACTCATTATCGACGTGTTTGCAGTGGAAATGCAGCTGGTTAGATTATTGGGTACAAAAGCCATGTCATTAAAGATGACGGATGTTTGCCAACATTTAGCCGGAAACAACTTCATATACATGCTATGGGATACTCATGTTACAGCTGAGTCCTACTGAGTTTGGGACACACACACACACACACACACACACACACACACACACTAGAAGATCACTCTCACATCTTGATATTCTCATCTGTAAGCTTTATGCCCTGAATGTACACTTCTATAGTCTGTATCCCAAATGTATCCCAAATGACATAAAATTACCCTAGATTGAGTGTTAATGGCGCATAACATTAGACAAACGCTCTTAGCTTGATACACACTTTCCTTCTTACTTTGCTAACTAACTGTATCTCGAATCCCAAACCTGCAATACAGCAGTGAAAATTAGTTTACTAATGTGTTAGTATGTGATTTGAGACACAACCATGAAGAGGCTGAAACAAAGACTCATTACAGCATTTGTAGTGTATATTACTCTGGCATAGGTGATCAATACCTTGCCTTTTCATACAGGACTAAACCCTCCCCCCCCCCCCCCCCCCCCACAAAAAAAACCCTCTTCCCAGTTGTGTTAGACTAATCGCACTTAGTTATTGACCTAGTTAACCCAGTGTAAGTATTTATCCAGTAATTTAAACTTTAAAGCACTTTTTGTAAGTCGCTCTGGGTAAGCGCATCTGCTAAATGCCTAAATGTAAATGTAGGTAGCAAAGCACTTACTAGCCATAATCAAACCTCCCATGTTGCCATGTTGTCTAGCCTGTGCATGTGTCCCAAACCGCTCTACTAGTGCACTGATTTATTCCGAAATTACACATTAATCACTGTAGTATTATTTTTTATTGTGAAGGGTGCAATGAGTGCAAACCAACCTGTCTCTCTCTCTCTCTCTCTCTCTCTCTCTCTCTCTCTCTCTCTCTCAGACACACGCACACATACACGCACACATGCAGGCACGCACACAGTCGTCTGGCAGTCTGGAGCAGGAGATGGTGAGTGACCCGGGGGTGTTTTGAGTCAAAGATAAACTCAACACCACCACCATGATGGATTACTAAGCAGAGAAAAGCAGGAAAACACACACACACACACACACACACACACACACACACACACACACACACACACACACACACACACACACACTGAGATCAGTTGAGAAAACTTCACAAATCTTCCTTTTTCCCCTCAATATGGAAAGAAGAATAACATTCAGACATCTATGGGTCTCATCATGCTAGCTGGTGAATATCATATGCGTTGCTGGGTGTGTAGCAGCCGCGGCTGTCGTCCTCTCCTGTGGACATACTCTACGTGGCCTGTCCTGCATTTCATATTAGTTCAGATGAGAAAAAGTAGTAGCTAAAATTCAATTTGATTCAATTTTATTTATGTAGCGCTAATGTTCTAAAGCAGCTTTACAGAATCAAAAGAACATTAGGGAAATTAAATTTAAATGTGGAAGAAAATATGTATAAATCAGAATGGTCAGATAGTCCCTAATGAGTAAGCCGAGGGCAGCGGCGGCGAGGAAAAACTCCCTGAGATGGCAATGGGAAGAAACCTTAAGAGGCACCAGACTCAACAGGGAACCCATCCTCATTCATGTGATATCAGACTGATTTGCAATCATACTGTTAATACGTGTTAAAATTCAGTTACATACAAATCCAGATTCTTAAAGTTCATTACAGTGATTATGTAACAGCTCTGTCGTGTCCATTATATTCCGTCATTCTAGCATAGCTTTTATGTTTATCACTACAAGTTTCTGATTTACAGATAATCATGGCTACTGGTAAAGACATACGTCATGCTGAGCAGAACATCTCTTCCCGATAATGTACAATCTTAATAACGGTGTAATATAGAAATGTAAATGTTGTGGCATTGAGTTTTTTCTTCTCTTATATATAATTTGCACTATTCATTATTACACCAGGGGTGAAGGTAGTGTCAATTTTTGCCAGAATTGCAACCACAACCTTCATCACTTTACATTGTTCGCTTCTTCTCAGCTTCACATATCCTTGAAAAAAAAAAAAAGGTTCAATATTTTAATATCTAAAGTTGAACATGCCAGAACAATAAATCAACCCTTTCACAGGCGCTGTGTTTAGGAAGTAAAAAGGACACGCATGCGCAGTCACGTACTATTTACAGAGATTCGTCACCGCACACACCCTGTCTGAGCTCCTGTCTACAGTATTTTGGAATAAAACAGAATATCATGAACCATCACAACTTACGTTGCTACACATTTTATTTGGGAGATTTTGCAACAAATGACTGCTTGCCAAAACCCCACAGCACTGGATGTCAGTCAGCTGAAGCACATACTCACGTTAACTAGCCGTAATGAAAGTTCAAAAAACAACATAGGCGGTAGCGCACAAGGCAGTTTGGACTGACTTAGAAGCAAGTACTAAGGAGACAAAGTGATGACATAACATTAGGAAATGAGTTTTCTTTCTGAAAGTGCTTAGCTGCTGCCAAGTTTTTGGCAGGCAGTTTTTCTCCCCTCTTACCAGTACTGTGGACTGACACTGAATCTTTTAGTGGTACTCAGTAGCAGAACGTATCAGCCTACCATCACCCATGATTAAACCATATTTATAGGACTGTATATCTAGCAAGATTTTTGTGTAATGCATATTGTATGGTTTTACAGATATTGATTTTTTTTATTACATAGAGATCTTTAAATATTATTATTAGAAGTATATATATATAGTATTTATGTGTAACTGTGATGCATTTGCAAGAGAAAGACAGAAAACTGGAAGAAGACAAAAGCTTAAACAATAAACTTAATAAACATACAGTTTAAATATCTAATGAATAAAAATTGCCAAAGAAATAAGATCACCGCGAGAGAGAGAGAGAGAGAGAGAGAGAGAGAGAGAGAGAGAGAGAGAGAGAGAGAGAGAGAGAAGCAAGGAAGAATAATGTACTTCTTTTCATTGTAACACATTTCAGTAATAGATCAGTTTGTGGTTTCAGTAGTAAGGCGAGTTGTTTTGTGACTTTTGAAGAAGCATGAGCAGGTAGTGACATGTACAAGACACACACACACACACACACACTAACACACAGTAACACACACACATATATATAGTACATGAAGTGGTGGTGATTCAGAGGAGCTGGAATTCGGACGAGATGACTGATAGAGGGAGAAAGGATAAGATCAGAGCTGAAGGAATCTGAGGTGTCTCATTCAGGACTCACACTCACACCCCTGTCATCTCACCCGCCTCACTCGTTCTCTGACACACACACACGCACACACACACACACACACACACACACACGCGCACACACACACACACACACACACCCCCCACACACACACGTACAAACACACACACACACACACACACACACACACACACACACACACACACACACACACACACACATACATCATTACCGCCATTCACTGTTCATGCTCACCGTTTCATCTTTTATTTCCTCGCACTATAAACACACCGTATCTTGGTTTGAGCATGAATGCAAGTACGTAAGTGATTTTTATCTAAAAAAAAAAAAAGACAAAAAACAAAAAACAAAAAACACAAAAACAAAAAACCTGACATTTGAGTGTCCCAGAAGATGATAACGGGTTCCGTGTTAGCATCAAAGATGGCTTTTATGTTCTTATGTTCGAGTAGACGCAATAGCCATTATCAGCAAGAGTTGCAGTGTGTCTGAGTTACATGCAGAAACTCAACCAGACAAAGCTTATCTCAAAGAGTGAGATTGTTTTACAGATATACTTAGGAAGAAACGTAAAGCGAGGAAAACACATAAAATGAACAAAAACATTTATTCTTTTTTCATTTTGTTAATTTGACAAATCACAATAAAGAACTAAGAGTGTGATCAAATTTACATCATACATGATCATGATGAAGTTTCTCATGGCTTCTTTAAGATGCGCGCTCAACTGCTTATCATGAACAGGGTTGTGGCGGGCCTGGAGTCTATCTCAGGAGACTTTGGAATCTATATATAATTATAATTTGAATATTATTAATTTACATGAGTTTATATTTTTATAGATGATAAATGTTTTAAAAATACAATGCAAAATAACTGGATGAAGTGTTTTTTATGTGCTGTTAAATAATAAGTGTAGACAACATCCTGATGAACAAGCCATACTTAAGTCACATCAATTATTCTAACAATATATTGTCAAATATTCTTACAACTCGGACTATTCATGCAGCAATATACTAGACTACTATTATATTATTTCAATCCTCGCCTTCTTCTCATTTACATGTTACATCACCATGTTTTTCATTTTAAGATTGTATCTAGTACTTATGTTAAAATTGTTTTCAGGTTCACAGGTACCTCTACTGGAAAGCCACATCTTCAACAATTTTCCTCATAGATGATTTCAAAAACTTGAATATGAAGCTAAGAATATTCATTTCAGCAGCTGTGTGACCTGAAAACAAGGAACTTTCCCTATGTAAATACTGATGTCATTTTTGGACTTGTATAGTACCACTATACCTTTCACTATAGTAAGAAAGGTGTAGTGTCCTAATTATTGTACTGTACATGAAGTGCTCTATACAGTTAAAATATAAATTAGAAAAAAATGCTCAAGCAGTCAGCCTCTAACTTCACAGCTTTTTCGTATACACTGAATAAAACAAAAAAAAAATTAACATTTCTTAATGAAGTTCTTAATGATGTTATTACAGGGATGATTTCCTCCTTTAATGTAGTGATTATTGGCCAATTCCCAAACACTACTGACTTCAGACGACCCCAAAGAAAAAAGTTGAGCACTATATGGTCTGGTTCTTTTTGCTCTTTTATTGTTAGTTTCAAAGCCAGCTGGAGTCATTTAATACATTTTAATACAAAGAAAAATGCCCATGGATCCATATTATTATTCCACCCTGTATAAAGCGAGCAGGCAGACATTTGTGACATGTTGTTCATTACTGTGCTAAATAAAAAATTTCCTGATGATGGTTTGTATGCATTCTGGTATGAATCATTCGCTGAGAGCTGAAACATGAAAATATCCTAAATGTGATAGACAGTGTGTCATTTCTGATTGTGAATCTCCTTTGTTATGAACGGAGATGAGAACAGACAGGATGCGTGTGTCGTTTATCACCTCATCGCATTCCTCCAAGTTTGGATTGAACGAAGTAGGAAAACGCAGCACTGTTTATTCTGTAATATGAATCTCTCCTTCCTCTGCATGTGTGTTCATGCAGTTTAATATTCCTTCCTGAGTGAAAGCATCCTGTTCTTACACGTCTGTTGTTCAGCTTCAATCCATGTCTTCCTGACTTAAACAAATATTTTTCAGAAAAAAAAGTCAATGCATGTGGGCATGTATAAGTTAGATTCTGAGAAGAAGGAGAAAGGTGACATCATCAAAAATAACATCATCGTCCTGAGCTTCATTCCAAACCACAGCAATCCCAATGTGTGTGTGTGTGTGTGTATGTGTGTGTGTGTGTGTGTATGTGTGTGTGTGTGTGTGTGTGTGTGTGTGTGTGTAGATATATAGGTACAGTATATATATCCATAAAATATTAAAAAAAACAATGCTGATCATTAAAGTGGCACCAAAATGATGAAAACTACATGAAAAAAAAATGACAATTTGAAATATTTCAGACTTACTAATTTCCTAATCACTGTTTCATGTGTTTCATGTTAAAATTCCCTATTTAAGCATGTTTTATATAATATAATATATAATTAATAAAGGACTGAATCTGACACATCATATCTACTGTATAATGTGAAAATGTCCCATCCATAACACCGGTTTATCCTAAATAATTATTCTTAATATTCCAAAACATTATAAACATTTTTAAATCTAGACTTTATTTTTTATTTATCAAAACCTCTTTCATGGTAAATGTGTAATGCTTTCTGCAGATGTCTTATACTGTACCCCCTGAGCTGATAAAATGTTAGATATTTTCAGGATGAAGATGTTTATATGAGTTATAAGGATGTTTCTTTTTTAGTGAAGTGATTATATAAAGCCATTAAAAAAAATACCCTCTGGGATTAATACATTTCCCTCTGGGAATAATTATTTTAATCTTGACACTTGAAGTAAAAGTTATGTACATTATTTCACAGATACTAAGCTTGTCCATGCACTGAGGCTTTTTGTTAACCATTAGATCCAGTGCAGTGTTTAGTAGATCTTTTTTGTTGCACAATTTTCACTTGAGTTTTATGATAGTATGGAATAAACACAGGAGTCAGAGTATAAGCCATAACACATATACAGTAGTTTGTGTTCTGCAAATCTGCAATCTCTCACTCACTCATCATCTATACCGCTTAATCCTGTATTCAGAGTCACGGGGGGCCTGGAGCCTATCCCAGGAGACTTGGGGCACATGGCAGGGTACACCCTGGACAGGGTGCCAATCCATCGCAGGGCACAGACACACACACATACACTCATTCACACACTACGGGCAATTTGGGAACGCCAATTAGCCTAACCTACATGTCTTTGGACTGTGGGAGGAAACCGGAGTACCCGGAGGAAACCCACCAAGCACGGGGAGAACATGCAAACTCCATGCACACAGAGACGGGAATCGAGGCTGGCCGGGGATCAAACCCGGACCCTGGCGGTGCAAGGCGACAGTGCTAACCACTACACCACCGTGCCGCCCAAATCTGAAATTTGAAAAATTAAGTGCATGTAGCTGTGATGTACAGTGTGTAGTAAATTATTCTGACATTAATAACATCATAAATTATAAAGGTGATATTATAAATAATAGAGGATATGCTGTGTGTTGATTAATGTGTACTGTATTTTGTAACCCCGCTTTAGAAATTGAAACATAATAATAATAATAATAATAATAATAATAATAATAATAATAATAAAATTAAAATGAAAGTTGTCCTAGTTACAAAGACATTTGAAGAAACAAAATAATAAACCATTCAGAATGTGCACAGAGTCGATATTCCTGCAAACACATAAATATCCTGAACTTTTGTCCTGTTAAATTTTCCCACATATCTCTCAGTGCAATAAATTGGAAAAACTCCAAGATTGGATTCAGTGACTCCGGCTTCCTTCTTTTTGTTCCCTTCTGAGAGGGAAAATTAATTAAAATACAACAACAAATCCAGTTAGGGTCAAAGGTTTGAGTGCACTGTTTTTTTACGTTATCAAACTGTAATATATTTACGCAAGACAAATTACATTTCTCAAGCAATTCCCTCACCAGGGAATGCGTGTGGATTACCCATGATGCACTGTGGATCATGTTTAGACATTAAGTCAATATGTATGTCGAGCAGAAGCATCCAAGAAAGGTTTTTTTTTGGTATATATTTTAAAACACAAACACTTCCCTTAAACCTGCCAAAAACCAGGCGTAGAAAATATGGACTGCAGAAGGAAAATGTGTGTGTTTTTATGCTTTGCTGTTACTTTTTATCTCTTATATAAGGTAAAGACAATTTAGAAAAATATATTTTTTTTAATATTTTTTTGATAAACTGCATGATGCAATTTGAAAGAAATCCAGTAGGATTATTCAGCAATGCACAAAATAGCATTAATCCTGTACATTCTATTAGTTTACATTTAGTTTGACTTTTCCTATCATACTCTAACAGACATCGAATGGTAATGTGTGTGAGATTTTCAATTCACTCTTTTGCTTTATTGAATTATTAAAATAATACCAATGTTTAAGTTAATTCAGGATAAGATGACTGAGTGTTTATCTTCTATCCTCCCATTTTAAGTTAATTCATAATTGTATTAATTAGAAAAATACTTCTCAAGATAAACAATTTCTGTATCTCTGAAATTCCCTTCTGATGGTCTCTTTATTATAAAGTAATAACATATGGTGTTTTGGGGTGTATTTACAACCAAAATATTTTCACTCACTCACTCACTCACTCACTCCCTATACCACTTATCCTATGCAGGGTCACGAGGGCCTGGAAGCTATCCCAAGGTACTTGATGCACTAAGCATGGTACATCACAGAGCACGAGCAAGCACACACACTCACACACTAACTCACACACTACAGCCAGTTTGCAAAGCCTAATCCTCATGTCTTTGGACTATGGGAGGAAACCAGAGTATCTGGAGGAAACCCACCAAGCATGTGGAGAATATGCAAACTCCATGCACACAGGACCAAGGCGGGAATCAAACCCAGAATCCTTTGGATGCAAGGCGACTAACCACTAAACCTGCTTGCATAACTCTTATGTGTTTTCTGAGTACTTCCTAAGTATGTAGTTATGTCTGTGGTCTGAACACTCACTCACTCATCGTCTATACCGCTTTATCCTGTATTCTGGGTCGCGGGGACCTGGAGCCTTTCCCAGGAGGCTTAGGGCACGAGGCGGGGTACACCCTGGACAGGGTGGCAATCCATCGCAGGGCACACACATATACACTCACTCACACACTCATTCACAAACCAATTAGCCTAATCTGCAGGTCTTTGGACTGTTCGAGGAAACCAGAGTACCCGGAGGAAACCCACAAAGCACGGGGAGAACATGCAAACTCCATGCACACAGAGACGGGATCAAGCCTGGCCGGGTATCGAACCCAGACCCTGGTCGTGCAAGGCGACAGTGTTAACCACTACACCACCGTGCTGCCTTGGTCTAAATACTGATGAGTTTAATTTGTTTGTATAAAATTCTCCTTATACAGTATTCCAACAGTATATCCTTACTCTCAATATAGCCCAGTGTGATCAGTTTGTTGTCTGTGTGTGTTTGTGTATGTGCATGTTACCCATAATGCACTTTGTAACCTTAAACTGACAATAAGATGCAAATGTGTGTGAACTGGATGCCCACCTAGATTTGCATATCTCTTTACCTCTGAGAGTGAAAGTGTTTCTGGAGCTTTCTCTAATAAAATGTCCTCAGCGTTATTTAGTTTCCTGACACACATGCAGCTGAAACTGATCTGCTCTCCTCGGGCCACTTTGACACCATGGCCGAGAAGAACATCTCAGATTAAACACAAAAGCCAGTGTGCGAGCTGAAACCCGAGCATGGAATAAAGCACTATCCAGGAGACGGGAGGATCCTGGACTTCGCTGCTGTTTTTATAAAGAGTTGAGGTGAAAAATGCTAATAATGTGACCTTTGGCAGGCGACCGATACTCTAACGGGCTCTTCCTGTTCTCTCCTTCTGTGAATCAAGATAACGAAGGTTCTGTTCATCTTCCCTATCAAGTGTCTGAGTGTTAAAACAGTGTGAGCCAGGACAGTTTATCACCACACACCTGCTACACACAGACACACAGACAGACACACACACACACACACACACACACACACATCTGTAACGACCACTGAATACTTACTGTTGAATAAAATGTTAGCATAGCAACCACATTGTAATTCAACAAACTCGACTGTTGAAATTACATAATCCTAGGCTAACGGCTAACATTAGTGTGAAGTTGGGGTTATTTTAGTATGAGGTCATTGCAGCATGGTTTTAAGCATAACATAGACATGAGGTTGGTTAATATAATTGTCATGTTAGTTTGACATTGAATTGCTATGAAGTTCCCCTAACCTTTGTACTGTAAACCTAGCATGGTGCTGGTATTTGCCCAACATTACCATCAGGTTAGTTGTAGGTGTATTGTTGTTTAGCCTAGCATTTACCTGATGTTGTGCTAGTGTTGGTGGCAGTGTGACTTACTTACAGGGTGACAACATTTATAGTGTATATTAGCAAAAATGTCCATGTTAGTTAATGTTAATCCCATTGTTAGGTTAAGCCATTATTACTGGTGAGAATTTATAGCATTAAAGTTTGTGAAGGCTAACATAAATTTGTTAGTGTGAGGCTAACATGAATTTGCTATAATATTAGCTTTAAAGCTGTTGGTTTGAGCTTTGCCTTGCATTAGTATGAGGATACTAATAGATCATTCAATATTAAGTTAAGATAAGACCTAACTTTTAGCACTGCTTTAGGCTAACAAAGATGACAGCTTTGTGTTGGTTTAGCTTAACTTCTGGCACTATGTTAGCATAATGTTATTGCTGTGAAAATGACCTTAACATGTTACATAGTAGAATGTTTCTTGAAGGTAATTTATTATTGCTAATTCTTTTTAGGAGCTTTATTTGAAGAGTAGATTAAATGTTTAAACAGGTTAGCGAGCAATGTTGTACAGCATCTTTGCTAACTGTATAGTTTTATACAGTAGTAAGTATTTAAAAAATGACATACAGTAATATTAAATATTTACACAATAAAGAACTTCAGCAGTATATACAGTAAATAATTCCAACAGTGAGCAACAAGAATAAAAAAAAAATAATATAGTGTTTGAACAGTAGATTCATTATTTGAAAGGAGATTGAGCATTCGATGAAGATACACTATTTGTTTTTTAATAAATGTATAATATTTATGTGATATCCTGTATTTAGTTAGATGCAGTATTTTTTACAGTGCATTGTTATTAATTGTCATCATTCAGCATGGAGGGTCGAGGCATCTTCATGCCATCTGCAGTATTTAGGGTCACTTTACTGTCAGGGTTTTGGACAAAGAGCCGCTTTGTTGCATGTGTGTAGGACACGCTGTAATTCTCATCCTCCTGAAACATGAAACAAAGTGAAAACTCGACACCGCCGCCATTAACAAATCACTTTCTTGTGTTCACTGTGGTCCAGATTAGGAGGGGAGTGGAGGGAGACGGGGGATGAGAGTCAGACGATATCTCTCCTCTACGATGGCTTTTCATCGTCCTTTGTGCTCCTGTCTGAGCGTGAAAGCCATTGCTCATTTTACCGAACAAAAACGTTGAGCAAACGTGCCAACTGGAGAAGTTTTTCTTCTACTTTCTTGCTGAAAAAGTAAACTTGTGGCTATGTGAGGAATGTCCCACCTGGACCAAAAAAATAAAAATAAAGATGTAAAGGATCTACAGCAGAGTACAGAGTTTACACTGCTGTTCAGACATTTCCCTGTTGTGATATACAGGGTGGCCCAAAAGTCTGGTTCAAGAGGCATATCTTCTTAAATGAAATTTGATATTGTTCTTTTCTTTCAAACCCGAGATAATGTTGAGATTAACAATAGAAGATTGAATAGAACCAGACCTAGCACCACTCTACATTTTCTTTGGGGTCATCTCAAGTCAGTAGTCTGTCAGAATCTGAACAATTGTTGCCCTAAAGGAGGAAACATTCTCTGCATGTATTAACATCTGTTCTGATACATTATGAAATGTTTAATGAACATCTATTAACTATTAAGTGAAGCTAAATACTGAGACTTTGAAAAGTTAGAAGCCATCAATTAGAACATTTGATATCATTCATAATTGTAAATACGATTTTGCTTATGGATCCAGTCTTTTAGGCCACCATGCATACAAACAATGGATTTAACACACTGGTAAATTGCACTATGTTTGCAACTGGACAACATTATGGGCCCCAGTTTAACTTGTAAATACAACTCACAGTATGTCTAGACCTGCAAGCATCAAGAAGGCATAATATGATATCCAACAGAAAGAAAAAACATGAATCAAGTAACGTAATGCAACATTTTGGATCTATATCTGTTGCAATTTCTAATATTCCTTATAGATACTATAACATGTTTCCACATGGCTAATATTTTCACTTTTGATCTGTAGTTTGAACATGTCTGTGCTGCTCAGAGGTGGAAGGTACCTAAGTACATTTATTTTATAACTTTACTTGAGAACATATTTCATGTAGTAATTTAATTAAGTAGTTTTACAAGATTCTTACTTGTTCATAACTACACCCTACATCAAATATCTGTACTTTTTACTTTACATCATTTCTGCGATGTGTTTCATAACAGTGGTGTGTATTATTTTAAAGTGGGAATATCACCACCTGCTGACTAATATGTGTAATTATGTGGTTTACTTTCCCTCCTTGAAAAGATTAACAATGTAGCAGGTGTTTGAAATCAGAAGAGGAGCTAGTTGCAGATAGTGACGAAACAGCACATTCACTGTCAGAAGGCACAGAGAAAGAGAGAGAGAGACTTTTTTTTTTTTTATAAGACTTGGCCAAGCTCAGTACTTTTGATACTTATGTTAATTTAAAGTTGAGTAGAAATGTAAATAAAGGCCTTCTACTTTTACTTAAATAATATTTTATCTGGAGTAAAATCTACATTTACTCAAGTACAGGCTTTGTGTACTTTGTCCACCGCTGGTGTTGCACCGGACAACCAGAATTTAAGAACAATTTCTAATTATCATTAATGTTATCCTTGTAAAGTGTTACAGTAACAGTGTCATTTTTAACTATTTTCAAACAAATACTGTTAATGCGTACGTGTTAAACATATTTCACTGATGGTAGCCATATACATGTTTTCTGCTTGCTAAGTAGAAAAGACACTGATCTATTTTATTTCACTTCAGTTAACACAAAGCATTCTACATTTATTAATAAAGCAGAAAGCAAGTACAACGCACCAGCAGATCTGTTCAGTGGATGGGGACTGGGCTTCCAGAGAGTCTGTATAATTGGAGAGTCTAAATAATCAATCATTCCAGATTCATATGCTTATTGGTTCTTTTGTTGTGTTTTTAATGGGTGAAAAGTCTTTTTTTTTCTTTCTTGGAACCAATCAGTTAAAGAAATTCTAGAACTGGAATTCGTAGATTCATAGAAACATAAACAGTTCTGAGAACATTTTTAGAATCACTGAACTGGTTCAATTAAAAGATTGTAGAACTGTTCTCAGAACTGTTTCTGTTTGCACATCCACTATTACCAGTTCGAAAACTAGGCAAAGTTTTCGTATCCGAAAAAATTCAAAAACTGTAAATCATCCGAAAAATCTGTTATTTGTTTGTTCATTTTCATTACAAATCCAACTTCTAAGTTTCTTTATTTATGAAAATATATAGACATTAATCCCAAAAAAGCTATTGTTTGAAATAAATTTTTTTTTAAAGGAAACTTTTCATTTAACTAGGATGTTTTCCTTGTTGTTAATGTGATGATAAGGAATGTTGCTGTGTAAATTCCTCACACATCAGTGTGTCCGTATAAACATGGTGTTTATAAAGTGATAGTGGTTTCTGAATAATTTCCATAACAAATAACAGTAAAATGCTGCAGGAGCGAGATGCAAATCTCTTCGGAAAACTTCTCCAGCAGCTTTACATTTGCCAAATCACATTACATCCCATAGGACCAAACATCTTCATATTATATTTTTTAAACCGCCATCTCTATGTTGATGTTTATTTGTCTCTCTCTATATATTCATATTTATATATACATTCATCTTTTTAAAAAAGAGTGAAGGAACACATGCATGTTTCATTCTAACTTTAACACACATATATGTACCAGACGCACAGTGTTAACTGCTGTAGAATATTTGCGAGAACTGTGCATTAGCGTTTGCTAACCTGCTAAATAAACAGAGCTCACTTGTGTTCACTTTAACATTAAGGACACGCTCTCTGTCCTCGCATCAGAGCTAATAAAATGCACACCTGCACAAGTCCAGGTCGCTGCCCATCTGTCAGCATTAGCGGTGTGTGTGTGTGTGTGTGTGTGTGTGTGTGTGTGTGTGTGTGTGTGTGTGTGTGTGTGTGTGTGTGTGTGTGTGTGTGTGACTGCACCTGCTTTCACCCTGACAAAGACAGCACTTTAGTCACTTCCTGCCTTCAACGTGTCAGTGTTACCTTCTTTAACCCTTTCTGTACTGAAAAAAAAAAAAGACCTGCAGGATTTTAGAATTGAAATGAACTGGCCTCTTATTCCAATAATAAACATTGTGTGAGCATATGTGCATTAGTTCCTAGTCACGCTATGTTAGAGCTATAGCCAGTTGTTCCTTCACAAGCCTTTTTTCCCCCTCTTTTTGAAAGATAAAAGTTAAAACAAACAAAACACGGACAGGCAAAACAACAAAAACACTTACAATGTTACTAAGAAACTAAGAAAGTACTTCCATAAATGTTAAATAAAAGTCTCCTTTTTTAAGATCTATCAAAGTCGAATATCCATGGTACAAGTCACCTTACATACATGAATATTTGTGTTGTACAGCTCATAGGCAAAGTTTTCATTGTAATTACATTATAAATTTGTGATGCAGACATATAGAGACTGGAGCATACACTTACTACATAATCCTTTATTACAAACCCCACACATTACACTTTCCACACCACGCACTACACACTACATTTACCTGCTGTTGTAAAAAGCCGTGACAGCTGGTGCTGAAATGAATCTCCGCTCCTGAGCGATCTCATCTTGCCTCCGTATGAAGCAACGTTTGTTTTGTTTTTTTCCATCTGTACATGACCTCAGTCTTCGGCAGAGATTACATTCACAGAGATAGAAGAGATCTATAATCTATTTTTGTATAGCTGTCCTACTTTAAACTCCTTCACACCAGCTACTCGCTCCCCAAACTCCATCTCTTTATATTTCACACCAATACTACTGCAAGGTTTAGTTATAAAATCTCTCCATCTGTCTTCGATCCATCCATCTCCTTGAAGCTTGAGATAAACAGTCCTGACAGGAACATGATCACAATGTCAATAACCGCAACCTGAAATCCAAACGCCTTGTTTGTTTAATAATTTTACCATGTAATTTCTTGTTCATGGTCAAAAACAACATCCTGATTTGTACACCTACCTTTAAAATGCAGTAGGCTTTGTCTGATCTCCAATTATACTCTCATTATATTCGCCCATTACATCAAATCAGTTTATGTAATCTTTATGTTATGTGACTATGATGGATCACATATCATTATGTGAGCTTAGGAAAGGAGATCTAATCAAAATAATCAATAGATTAGATTTGACTCAACTTTATTGTCGAAGTACATGTACAGAGCCAATGAAATGCAGTTAGCATCTAACCAGCAGTGCATACATAGCCTATTTACACTAAATAACAATGTGTTGTATAAACAGAAGATGCATTAGGTAATAGAGTTATGGTATATATAGTGATATAGTAATGTGTATAACTGTGTAACATTGTACAGTGAATGTGCTATAGTAAACAGAAGGTGCAATAAAAGAATGGTAAAAGAATGTGGTATATATGGTATATGGTATATATTAATATACAATAATTAATATTAGTAACATTAGTATTATTACCTGCATTTTAATTGTTGTTTAACAATTGTTATAGAAAATTTTTTTTTTCATTTACACTAAAAACAAAACAAAAACAACAATAGGAATGCAATTCCATGCAAAGGTCAACCTTACCAAAACATAGGCATAATTCATAATGTTCTTACCAAAGCATTAAAAATACTAGGCAACTACATCTGCTTATATTGACTATACATTTACCCATAGATTAAACAGTAAAGTCTAAATCTGAGTATCAAAAAGCACAAAAAGGCATAAAAAGTACAAAGAAAAAGAAAGAAAGAGGAAAAGATCCTAAAACGTGTCAGCAATAATTGCTGGTTATAATGTCTAAGTATTAATTTTTTTCAAGTAATATTTCAAATGGTTAATGTTAAAATAAAGTTTATATTGGGCTGATTCAGACACATCACAACACATCACTAAAACAATGGAGTTTAGTATGAGGCTTATTCTTTAATGGTTCTTAAGTTGTTTCCTATAGGATAGTCCTGTACAGTCCTACCTGTGCCTACTGCCTTAGTCATTCGTTTATGCAAACTACTGTATTTGAAGAAAAATAAAGTGAAATGCTAGTGATAATATAAAATGTAGATTCTTTTGATAGATTATGACAGTCACTGAGTTTCTGAAATCAGCTAACAGCTTTTTTTTTTTCTTTTTCATCGTTTTGGTAGGCTTTGACGTTTTCACATGTAACAGAACAAAAACCAAACCTCCACATTTGTGCCTCAAATCCGGTTACACCAGGTTACACAAGCTGTATGTCATAAAAATAAAAAACCTGCATCTCAAAGTGATTTAAAAATATTGTCAAACCTAATACTACACAGAATTTAAAATAATGTTAGAATGTAACAAAAAAAATGATGTATTGTTGATATGGTTTTCTGTAAGATGTTTAACATTGATGGAAGGAGTCTCCAGTGACAGCACTTTGTAACAGTCAACTCTAGGTTTTCTGACTTCTTCAGAAGAGGAGAGCTTACACTTTTAGGTTTCTTGGTAACATGACAAGCTGAGAGTTTTTTTCCCCCCAACTTATTAATTTTAAGAGAAGGAAAAAAGGCATCTGTGGGTAAATTACTATAATTGTTATTTTGTAAGTGAAAAAAAGGTGAATTAACATTAAATATAACTACAAATAGACAAAAATATCATGCATCTTTATTTAGTTATTTAAAAAACTGGGGTTGTTAATGTACTGGGCTATATGATGAGTAAAACAAAGTGACACATTGAAGATCTACTTGGAACAGGTTGTTGTTTTGGATTGATATTATTACAGAATTATGGAGTTTTGTTGGAGTATTTTCCATTAGTAAGAGTGATGAGAAAGACTCAGTTTATTTGTACAATACTTTGTGTGTTACTGAGAACTTCCTTCAGTTCTAAAGTGACCGTAACGCCTCACAGCTCCACTCCCCCCTCCTCTCTCTCAAACACACTCTCTCTCACACTCTTTTTCTGTCTCTCTTTCTCTCTCTCTGTTCTCTCTGCTGGTCTTAAATAGTGAGATTTTTTTTCTCTCCGTTACGGCTGACCTGTCTCAAACTCGCCTGCAGATTAACACACCCCACCCTTTGGAGAAACACACAGCGCCAGTGTTGCAAATTTGTCACCCATAGTGTTAAAAATCCCAAAAGAATGTTAATCTCCTCCGCCGCCTCACTCTAATCCTCCTGCTGCCTCTGGCAAAAACCTGACGTCCGTTTCCACTCAGGATACGTATGTACATGAGAGGAGATGAACTTAACTCCACTTCTAAGAACAAGCAGTTTAACAACAACAACAATTCATATGAAACTCCAACTGAAATAGATTTTTAACTATTGAATGTAATGACCTTCACATACAGTATATAACATGACATATGATGTGATAATTTAATTATATAAATATTTGCTACCGAGTTCAAAATAAAATTATTTATTAATTATTTATAACAAATTTTTGTTGTTTAGTATTTTTAAAATATCGTCATAGTTTGTCTCCTAAAACAATAAAAAAAATTACTACAACTGGAAAGTAGTCTGAGAAAAATAAATGTATTTTTAGTAATACAAACATGTTTAGATCCATTAAAATGCCGTTCTTAACGAATTCTCCAAAATCTGTTTTTAATTTTTGTTTTTTAATATTCAACTTTCGTATATTTGTTATTTAAAAAGAAAATTTTATGCATTTAGGTTATTAACGTATCCAATGTAATTTTTTAAGCTTTAAGCTTCAACCTTTAACATGGTGTTCATACAACATTACAATGTAAACTACAAAGAACATTTTATTCAATTTAAATTACAATCTAATGTACAATGTACAATGTAAAGTTGGATGTTGAACATGAATACAACTGTCCCAGTAGGAACATTAACGTTGGATTGTAATTTGGTTGTAACAATGATGTAATCATGTTGGGATAAATCTTTTTTGAAATTGAGAAAGACTTTGGTAAAATTAAATTGAGATAACATTCAATAAATTGCCCAATAGCAGCATTGCAAATATAACCTCAAAGCAAAAAAATTATAAAATTTATTAACTTTAAATTTATTAAAGTTTATTTGGAGTATTTGTGCTGATTATCATCCATTTACATCACTGTTTCATTAAATGTTAATTTGTAAATATAACTCAAATAGTGAGGTGCTCCTTAGCTGCCAAATTACTCTACGATAATAAGGTGTTTGAGGTACTTAATATAATCTATGCATATTTATGAGCTTCAACAGAATCAGTTCTCATGTGGTCCAATGGTTATCATACAGCACTCCTACAGCAGGGAGTGGAGGTCAAGTCCTGCTTTGAAAACCACTTTGTTATTAATACTGTTTTTGAAAAATTGTTATAGGGGCAATCAGTATCCCATCATCATGTAGTCAATGTTGTTCCAACCTTTTAATGTAATGTAATTGTAACTTTCAAATACACCCTAATACCAAAATTGTCCCAGTGTCTACAACAGTGCCAAATTAATTTCACGACAATGTTTTGAAAATCAACAACTCTGACTAGCTAATTATACCTAGATTAAACTGTCAGGTTAAGACTTAACAACTTGTTTTAACTTGTAACACAATAGGAATGTGTGCAAATTGGAATAACAGGAACATTTTCAGTTAACAATGTGGCTTAGCTTGACTTTCTATTTCAGGAGAGAAGCATATAGGACTAAATACAGAAGTACAGTAAATAAAATGAATAAAAAGCCCACACAAGTACATTTTTAATCTTTATGCTTGACTCTGTGCTTTAGGAGACGGACAGTGGGAGGACAAGAGGACCTTCGACTGCTTTTCAGATACACAGGAGAGTGCAGTGAATCAGAAAAGTTTTTCTTCCTTTTATCATTTATGAATTAATTTATTTATCTATTCACTATATCTATCTGTAATATTTGCTGATTTGGCCATGAATAAAATTTCTTTACTATTCAATATTTTGTTCCTCATGGACTTTACAGGTTTGTTAGAACTGTCTCAGAATTTCTGTACTCTCTATTCTTCAGTCTGCACGTTCATTTGTTTTAGGATTTGAGACTGATTTGGTAGAGACTGTAAATGTTCATGACAAATTAGTGAATATGACACAGCAATCAGTTTGCCACAGAATGATAAGTATGAAACTGCATTATGCCTGACATTTCTTATACAGTGTGTTGAACTTCTTAACTTCAATCCCATAAACCTACTGTATTTGACAATAAACATGAGGTTTTATTAATTTTATTATACTATGGTATGTAGTGCTACCTTGGTACATACTTTGGTACAACGGTAATTGTACTGTACTTGTGTATGATACAAGGTTCTAACAGGTATAGTTGCATAGTGCCATACTGGTAATATTTACAGTATATAGTATGGAACTAGTGTGTGAATGTAACATTATTTATATACCATAGTGTATGTTAAAAGTCTTAATATTAAACACAAAAATATGGTACTAGCAGTAGTATAACATACCAGTAAAATGTAATAATATTTCTGATGTGGTACTTACTATATATATATATATATATATATATGCAGGGTGGGCCATTTATATGGATACACCTTAATAAAATGGGAATGGTTGGTGATATTAACGTCCTGTTTGTGGCACATTAGTATATGTGAGGGGGCAAACTTTTCAAGATGGGTGGTGACCATGGTGGCCATTTGGAAGTCGGCCATCTTGGATCCAACATTTGTTTTTTCAATAGGAAGAGGGTCATGTGACACATCAAACGTATTGGGAATTTCACAAGAAAAACAATGGTGTGCTTGTTTTTAACATAACCTTATTCTTTCATGAGTTATTTACAAGTTTCTGACCACTTATAAAATGTGTTCAATGTGCTGCCCATTATGATGGATTGTCAATGAAATGCCAGCACAGGCTTCCAGTATCCGTAGTTTCAGGTGCTGCACATCTCGTATCTTCACACCATAGACAATTGCCTTCAGATGACCCCAAAGATAAAAGTGTAAGGGGGTCAGATCGGAAGACCTTGGGGGCCATTCAACTGGCCCACGACGACCAATCCACTTTTCAGGAAACTGTTCATCTAGGAATGCTCGGACCTGACACCCCTAATGTGGTGGTGCACCATCTTGCTGGAAAAACTCAGGGAACATGCCAGCTTCAGTGCATAAAGAGGGAAACACTTCATCATGTAGCAATTTCAAGTATCCAGTGGCCTTGAGGTTTCCATTGATGAAGAATGGCCCCACTATCTTTGTACCCCATATACCACACCATACCATCACTTTTTTTGTTCCCAGTCTTGGAGGGATCTATCTAATTTGGGTTAGTGTCAGCCCAATAGCGGTGGTTTTGTTTGTTAACTTCACCATTCACATAAAAGTTTGCCTCATCACTGAACAAAATCTTCTGCGTGAACTGAGGGTCCTGTTCCAATTTTTGTTTTGCCCATTCTGCAAATTGTGTGCGCCGATCTGGGTCATCCTCGTTGAGATGCTGCAGTAGCTGGAGTTTGTAAGGGTGCCATTTGTGAGTAGCTAATATCCGCCGAAGGGATGTTCGACTAATGCCACTCTCCAGTGACATGCGGCGAGTGCTACGCTGTGGGCTCTTGCTGAATAAAGCTAGGACAGCCACTGATGTTTGTTCATTAGTGACAGTTTTCATGCGTCCACATTTTGGCAAATCCAACACTGAACCAGTTTCACGAAACTTAGCAAGCAGTTTGCTAACTGTAGCATGGGAGATGGGTGGTCTCGTAGGGGGTCTTGCATTGAAATCTGCTGCAATGACCCGGTTACTGCGTTCACCAGATATCAACACAATTTCGATTCGCTCATCACGTGTTAACCTCTTTGACATGTCAATGGCTGTGAACAAAGAGAAACTTGTAAATAACTCATGAAAGAATAAAGTTACGTTAAAGCCAAGCACACCATTGTTTTTCTTGTAAAATTCCCAATAAGTTTGATGTGTCACATGACCCTCTTCCTATTGAAAAACCAAAAGTTGTATCCAAGATGGCCGACTTCCAAATGGCCACAATATATACTAATACTACATATACTAATGTGCCACAAACAGGACGTTAATATCACCAACTATTCCACTATTCCCATTTTATTAAGGTGTATCCATATAAATGGTCCACCCTGTATATATGTGTGTGTATATATATATGTGGTATTACCATAGTAAGTACATACCATAGTATTACCAAGTTACGCACTGAAGTGCCATGGTACCCACCCTGTTTCCCTATAATGTCTTATGGTGCTTACCATGATAATGTGTGAAGTACTATCGTAATACTATGGTATACTACGGTATGTACTATAGTTTACCATCAGGTACTATACTAAATACAATATATAAATTTTATATTGGGTACCCTATAATTTGCTCCACATTAGCAATATAGTATGCAAGCATTAATTTCACTCATTCAGTCAATCATATACTGTACCGTTATACCACTTATCCTGTACACAGGGTCGCGGGGGGCCTGGAACCTATCAGACCCCTTAGGAGGTAATCGAAGGTGCAAGGGGACAATTCTAATAACTAAGCCTGCGAAATCAACTAAAATAGCTCAAATAGGCTTGTTATATTAGCATTATCCAGGGTTGAAATTATTTTCCCACAGAATTGGACTAAAGCTTGCCAATTGATGCAGCATGGATGCTGAAAGTTTGAATATATGATTCTTGTTTAATCTAATTAAACATCAGGTATAAGTAGTACAATGTTTTTAACCACCCATATGATTATGTTAGTTGAGTTCAAATGTTTCTTTGCTTCTTTCAAGAAATGGCTAATGCTTTATGCAAAGCTAATGCCATGTCAACTATCTGGACCAGAATGAAACAAACCATGTGTGAAAAATAAAATCTGACAAACTGAGGATTGCTCATATGCATAAAATTTGTTGCTAATAACTCTCCTGCTAAGCGTCTGATGTGCGGTGTGCTCGGGGGCGTTAGCAGCAGGGGGTTTGTGTAACACTACATGCTGAGTGGCTGATTTCTTTTTTTTCTCCCAGCACTTTATTTTTGCCCACTCAGGCCAAATAGAACGAACCATATTACTTCTGAAGGAGCAGCTTTGAATCGAAGCAGCGCTGTGCTAAACTTAACAACACTATGTGGAAAGATATGTGGAAAGAGAAAGTGGTATGTTTTACACAAGCCTTAAAGTCTGAGTGTTTATCTATTTACTAGGTCTGTAAATGAAAGTGAAGGTTTATTTATAAAGTGAATGCTAACGAGTATTGAATTAAACACTGCAGTCCTAAACTGTAGTTGCTCTCATATCCCTGATCTAGATGATAAAATCAGTCATATATTAAACGGAAATAATTTAAACACAAATGTATTTTGGTGTTTACGGACAAGATAGCTATAAAAGGAGAATTGTAGTGGACCTAAAGGAGAACTTTGTGGGCCACTGTGAAGATTGATGCTAAACTGGTAGTTATTTGTTAGATATATTAACCTAGATTTTTCCATTACTTATTAATGACATTAGCTACTTAAAACCAAATATAAAGAAGTAACCAGAGGTTCAGAAGTGTGTGTGTGTGTGTGTGTGTGTGTGTGTGTGTGTGTGTGTGTGTGTGTGTGTGTGTGTGTGTGTGTGTGAATGACTGTGTGAATGACTGTGTGACCTTTTTGTTTTTCTTAAGCTTTGATGGCTACCTTTTAACCCATTTTTACAAACACAGGTACTGAGAATAGCTTCTGAAGAGACTCTTAGTGACCACAATCTCTGACAAACAGAGAGAGAGCTAATCCCTCAGCCACCACTCCCTACACACACACACACACACACACACACACACACACACACACACACACACACACACACACACACACACACACACACACACACACACACACACACACGCACACACCTGTCCAAACAAGGACGGTCATTGTTGAGAGAGATTGAGGACGTAAACGAGTGACAGATGGATCACTTCTTTTCAGCTGAAGAGACAAAGTAAGTCAAGACAAGTGTAATAAGAATGTTCACTTTGAAATTTTTTTCTTATTACAATTGACCCCAAGTGTACTCTTCCTCATATACCACAGCAAATTACTAAAAATAATATATATATATATATATATATATATTTTTTTTTTTAATAAAACAAATATGTCATTATTGTTTTATCTGTTTGCAATTATTTGTAATGTTGCTGTGGGATGTCTATGAAGTTCTCACTGTAGCAGTGATATACAATTGTTCCCTCACCAGACTCTCTTTTTTTCTCTTAAAGGTAAGAAAACAACAATGCAGGTTGTCATGTTAGTGAGAAACAGCAAAGCACACATTCACTGGGCTGAAAATGAAATCTTAAAGTTACCTCTTTACATACTGTATGTGTTACAAAGCACTAACACTGGAGACTTGTATAAATGTCCCTTACAAAAACCAAAATCACAATAATCAATTACTGTTTTAAGCATGTCTACCATAATGGTCCATATGAATTATGAAAATGATATTGTATAATAGCAAGCACAGTAACATAAACTTGTCGTTTTCAGCTGTACTACAGTCAGAGTTGCTGTTATTTACAATTAATTAACACCTTCTGACCAAGCAGAATATAGATATGTGTGTAACACAGTATATTAATATGGTAAGTGTGTTTAAATATAAGTGCAATAAAACTGCAGTTATGTTCTGCTCACAGTTACTCTTTCTTCGATTTATACACTGTCTATTTTATTCTCAGCAGTTTGTTTATTTTTTATTTATTTATTTTCTCATGTGGAGGCTGTATTAAAGCAAGCAGCCCTGCAGAGGCTCTCTTGGCCTTGACATCTCTCAGCCTTGTGTCAGCGTTTCCTCGCAGCGTCTCTCACCTTTTGTCCCAACGCAGATTATTTTCAGATTCCTGATCTGGAGAAAGCCTTCACCCTGATTTGTGAAATGAGATGAGAAAATAACTCTAGATTGAGGGATGAAGTCTATAGATGAGTGCTCATGATTCTCTTACTGCAGCATCATCAGACAGTCAGACAGACAGATAGATAGAGAGACAAACAGACAGACAAATAAATATAAATAACTACATATAGATAGACAGACAGACAGTCAAATAAATATAAATATCTATAGATAGATAGATAGATAGATAGATAGATAGATAGATAGATAGATAGATAGATAGATAACGTAATAATAACAGTATCAAGCATCTAATGTGATATTTGGGATTAGAGTGAAATGTTCAAGAATATTGGAAGGATTAAAATGGAGTTTATAGGGAGGCTACAGTGTATGCGTGTGTGTATGTGTATGTGTGGTTGTCTGTGTGTGTGTGCAGGAAAATAAATTTAGAAATGCTGGAAACCCAAATGTAAAATTAATTAATTACACAATGCCTATGTGTGTGTGTGTGTGTGTGTGTGTGTGTGTGTGTGTGTGTGTGTGTGTGTGTGTGTGTGTGTGTGTGTGTGCGCGTGTGTGTGTTTTCTGATTGGGTCATCAATAATGTTTTAGTTGTGTCATTATCAGTGAACTTACACAGTTATTAATTAATCCCCATGTTGGCGTTCATTCATCACCAGGAGCTGAGCTCTGATTAATGACGCTTCCAGCTAATGCTACAGTAATTCTTCAGAACGAATGGCTCCTCCTCCAGCACCCGGCCCTCCTTGCTAATGCTATGCTAATTTCTCCCAAACAACTCCTCATTTAACACACTTGAATTTCTCACTAATGCACAAATAAGCAATACGTTTATTTCGAAGATTTTTACATTGTCTCACTCTACCTCCACCCACTCAATCTAACACTGCTTCACTCTAATCTCTCCCCTTTCTCCATCACAGCTTATCACTTCAACCCCACTACTTATTCTTACATGAGGGGTGGGGTAAAAGGTATATATGGTGTAGAGTGATGTAAGACATAGTGTATAACTCTAACCCTACTCGTCACTCTTACACCATGTATCACTCTAACCCCACCCATCACTCTTACACCATGTATCACCCCAACCCCAGTCTTACACCATGTATCACTCTAACCCCACCCATCACTCTTACACCATGTATCACCCCAACCCCAATCTTACACCATGTATCACTCTAAACCTACCCATCACTCTTACACCATGTATCACTCTAACCCCACCCATCACTCTTACACCATGTGTCACCCCAACCCCAATCTTACACCATGTATCACTCTAACCCCACCCATCACACTTACACCATGTATCACTCTAACCCCACCCATCACTCTTACACCATGTATCACCCCAACCCCAATCTTACACCATGTATCACTCTAAACCTACCCATCACTCTTACACCATGTATCACTCTAACCCCACCCATCACTCTTACACCATGTGTCACCCCAACCCCAATCTTACACCATGTATCACTCTAACCCCACCCATCACACTTACACCATGTATCACTCTAACCCCACCCATCACTCTTACACCATGTATCACCCCAACCCCAATCTTACATCATGTATCACTCTAATCCCACCCATCATTCTTACACCATGTATCACTCTAGCCCCACCCATCACTCTTACACCATGTATCACCCCAATCCCAATCCTACACCGTGTATCACTTGACCCCACCACTCACTCCTACACTGTGTATTACTCTAACCCCTCCCCTCACTCTCATACCACGTATCACTTTAGCCCTACCCCCACTCTAACCTCACCCCTCATTTTAATACTCCTTATAACCCCACTCCTCAATCTAACACTGCTTATCTCTCTAACTCCATCCCTCACTCTAACACCGCTTATCACTCTATCTATTATTATAACAATAACTATATTAATAAAAAAAAAATAATAAATTTTCACATGAACATTTTCCCACTTCAGATATCTACTGTATATGTTTTAGGTTGTGCATGTGTTGTGTGCAGGATGTTTGATCCTGAGCCCCGTATAATAGCTGTACTGATGCAATACCAGGCACTGTCCGAGCAATGCCCTGACCTTCACCAGCAATGCCATGGACTGTTAAAGCAATGCCTTAAACTGCCCCAGCAATACCATGCTCTCTTCAATCAAAGGCATGATATATAGCAGTGCCATGCTCTATCGGAACCTAACCCTGTTCTGCTTGAGCCATGCCCTGTTCAAACCCAGCCAAGCCCTGCTCATTCTTAGCCAAGCTCTGCTTCTTCTGACCTAAGCCCTGCTCCATCTAAGCCAAGGCCCCTCTGTCTAAGCCATGCCTGGCTTCTTCTAAGCCATGTTCTTCTCCACCTGACCTCAATCCTTTTACAAAAGAGTTGTGCTCAGCTCAGCCAGACCCAGCAATATCCCCTAGATTCAATGACACGCTGGTGTTGTCACAGTTCGGGAAGGTGGGTATCCTATAGCTACAAGTCCATGATGAGCCCCACCCCATCGCCCACACTGAATCATGGTGGCTCAAGGTCCAGCAAACACCATTCTGGCACCCATACTAAGTGCCTGTCAATTACCCATGGCAAGTTTCTTTCATGCTGGAGGGACAAACATGGATAGTTAAAGTGGTTGTCCACTAAGGTTGGTCACATACCTTAGAGTTATGGTTCTGTCAGGGTTTCTGTCAGGGCTCTTATTTTGACCATGTTACCTCTTCTCAGCCTTCTATGTTTAATTTGCAGTTAATTTCTGGTTTTTGTTTATTTATTAGTTGTATTATTTTGAGTTCTGTACTTCCTCAGTTTCTTTGCGAGCCAAAAGACAGATGTTAACGTTAATGGTTCAGTTTTATTTTTTGTCATGTTGCCACAAAAAGCTGGGTCTCCTGTTTAAGTGTGCTATTCCTTTCATCCATCCATCTGGGAACCACTGTAGTCCATCTAGGCACTGTGGAGGCCAGTGGTGACGGTTGTATTAATTCCCATTTTGACGGGAATTTCTAATGCTTATAGCAGCTCTGTTCACATTATGATTGTCACAACATGTTTGCTTGGTTTATTGTAATGATGATGGACGTAAATAATTATTTACTACATCCAGTCTCATCTATCCTGACAACTAAAAACGCATTGTAACTTGTCTTATTCTTTGTATTAATTCTCTATAATTATTCCATTATCTTGCTAATTAATATTTAAACATTTAATAAATATGAACTCATCCACTTTAACCACACCTGAATTTTAACCCTACCCTTCCTATAACCTGCTACCATGCAACTATGCAGTACCTTTATATCCATTAACGTGCAGATATTTATTACTATTTTAATTAATAGTTCAGATAATTTATGTGCATTAACAAACACAAACCAATACCTACTGTATCTACTTACCTACTTACATACATACATAAATACAAACATACATACAGTACATACATACATAAAATGAAACAATCAATATAAAATAAAGCAGTTTTAAACATCAAAAACACATTGTATTGTAATTGTTTAATGACATAACTTACATTATATAATAGTCCGAAATTATAACTAATGGTTTTTATACTTTATTTATTTTTATAATTTCTACAGTGGACTCTTGCTAAAAAACTTTCCTGAGCTTTGTGTCCATTTTCTATAGAACTTCATCCACCCACTCACCACACAACCACACACACACACACACACACACACACACACACACACACACACACACACACACACACACACACACACACACACACACACACACACTCTCTCTCTCTCTCTCTCTCTCTCTCTGTGTGTTTTATCTCTCATCCTTCTACAGTGTGAATTAACCTCCATTCCTCACACTCTGAAGCTTATTATGCCGCAGCATTCCTACTTCTCCGACGCTCTAATCACTCAGGATTAGTTCTTCATGGCTGGCTGAGGTAATTCCTTCTGATACAGGTGTTCCTCTGGGAGTAAATTTCCATCCGGATCTGCAAGGATGGTGTTCCTCTCCACCCCGTGAGAACATTCCAGCCCAAAACACACCTCTGTAATCACACTGGAGATGGAGGAGATGGAGGATGAATGCACACACACACACACACACACACACACACACACACACACACACACACACACACACACACACACACACACACACACACACACACATTACATGGTTAAAGTTTAATCTTTTTACCATAACAAACTTCTGAATCAAGTGTGTGTGTGTGTGTAAGGTGGATGGATGTTTGGGGGTTTGGGGGTGGGGGGTCGACAGGGGAATTGTGGGAAATGTGTTATTCTTTATACTGCCCAAGAGGAAATCAATCAAATAATGATACTTAAAGGCAAAGTTTTACTAAATGTCTAATAATGTGCCATTTCAATTATTGTTAATAATGACTACTATTAACACAATTACTACTACTGCAGCTACTGTTACTACTACTAATGATTGATACACTGTAAAAAAAAATAAAATTGTTGGATTGACAAGTGTATGCATTAGGAAATCCTAACAACAAATCTATTCAGCAAAATATAACCCATTCATCTCATACTCAGGCAAATGTGCACCTGATTAGGAGTGATGCAGTCATCCTTTGCGATCTGCAGTTTATAAACCCTTTCTTTAAATGTACCACTGTGTCAAATGTAAGTACAGCCCTGGAAGTGGCTGGTGAGCAAGCAAAACACAAACAGACCAAGAGATGAACTTCTAAGCCAGGTTAGCAATAGAGACATGCTAGAGAAAGATGCACTACACTTAACGTACTGTTATTTGCTGACATCAAACTTGAAGAGGAGAGAACACAATTTGACCTGATTCCTGTTCCTACAGTTCACTTACTCACTCACTCACTCACTTTTTTTTTTTTTTTTTGCTTCTCAACACTGACACTTCTTTTGCAGGGTCCCAATCAGCTTGTGTTGTGAACTAGATTAATATTAACATAATCAAAATTGTATTACATTTGATTATTAACATAATCAAAATTGTATTATACTTCGATCTTAATAAATATGAATATGAATACTTATGAATACATATTCTGATTTACGGAATGTTTTATTTAATTGTTATTGCTATTGAATTAGCATTGTTTGTATGCAAAGTAATAACATCAATAATTCATTTTATTTAATTCAGTCCCTTGGTGTGCGTTAACGTGTGCGCTTTATTTCCCCATAAAAACTTTTCCATTAAAGTTTCAGTTTTCAGTATTTAACTTTATTGTGTCCAACTCTTCACCAGGTTGTGCTTTAAGGGTTTATTCTTCTTCTTCTTCTTATATACTGACATGCTCATGATAAATTTCATATGAATGTGCAATACAAAACAATGAAAGCGCTGAGGTTTGTGAGATCGAGCAGCTCTGAAACATGACACGGCTTTATGAGAGCAGTATTTATGAGTGGTGTTGGTTTGTTGCGGTGGGTCGGTGCATTACTGCGCCCCTGCGTTTACTGTTGCAGCATTTAAGAGCTTTAAACATGTGGCTCGTCGTGTAATAAAAGGCTGCAGGGAAGCCAGGTTTATGTCTCAACCTCCTCAAAGCTTTATGAAGCTATAAAACACATTTACATGCTTTCTGACATTGGGGCCTTGAGGCTTGAGAGGTGAAAAGGTTATCGGGAATATCATATTACTGCTACTCTGAAATGCTGACCACAAAATCCTGGAGAATGGATTAAAAGAAGAATAAAGTGAGCTCATGTCTTGTTTATAGTAAAGTTTTAGTTTAACATAGGGAAATGTTAGTAAGTTGGAATTTGTGGTTTATATGTATGGGAACTGTAATCCAGTCTGTTCTACTACAATATGAGTTGTACCTGTCACCACAGAAGAGCAATTGTTTGACCATCCAAATTTCTAAAATAATATTAAGTTTGTAAAATAATAATATTTGTCAAATAATGCTTAACATCTGAAGTAGTTTGTAAGTTAATTAGCAAAGTTTGAAGAACTGTAATGTTTTGTGACACAACTGTACAGTCTGTGTTTGTTTTATAAACTAAATTCATAAAATTTGTTGATCATTTAAAGTGCATTTCAAAATTACTGCATTTCAAAATTGTAACATAACTATTAACATTTGGCAAAATTTGCAATGTTTACAGCAATTTGTAACATACAGTATGTAGTGTGTGTGTGTGTGTGTGTGTGTGTGTGTGTGTGTGTGTGTGTGTGTGTGTGTGTGTGTGTATGTGTGTGTGTGTGTGTGTGTGTGTGTGTGTGTGTGTATTAGCTAGACACAATTTGTAAAATTGGAAGCGATTTGTCATGTAACTTGAAACATTTGTAGCACAGTTTGAAATGGTTAAAATATTATAACATAATAGTTGTAGCAATTTGTAACACAATTCATAATGTTTGTACTGTAGGTATCTGTAACATCATTTGTAAAGTTTGTACCATGACTGTCTAAAGTCTAAAGTGAATTCAGTTCCTACATAGTGCACATTACAAAATAGTAGCTAGTGAAGTGAAGCGTAAATGAGTAATCACAGACACAGCCCCACTCTTCCGGGACCAAATTCCGATAGAATCTTATCTTACGCTAAAAGTTCTCTTAAGTGGCACTAAAAGTTTCTCTTTAAGAGCAAAGAGTAAGCGTTACTACAGAATTCCTAAACTATGATGGCGTAGGTGATCCTGTCCATTTGGGTAAGCTTAGAAAAAACTGCACTAAAGTTTCTCTCTCTCTTTCTCTCTTGTCTCTTGTTTTTTTCTTTATTATTAATTCCCCTACAAAATTACTTATATATATATATATAAAATGAATTTAAATCTATTTTTTTTCACATTTCACCTTTATCTCAAGAGTGAATACAAAGCATAAAAGACTTGTTATAATATTTTTCCATTTTCTTTTCCTGTGTCTTTTCCATTTATTTTATGTTTATAGTTTAAAAAGGTGTATAAAAGAGAAAATGGAGCTGTGCGCTCTGGATAAAAAAATAATAAGAAGAAGAAATCAGCACAATGAGTAATATTACGACTACGCCTAACCCATAACGCTAACCTCAGTACCTAACTTAAAATCTTTTTGCTGGACTTTTTGTTAAAAAAATAAGCAATACATTTTTTAAATAATATTTTTCTCAGGTCAAGACAAACATCCTCACAAGGTCAGCATTACTGTGTAAAAGTGTTATTACTATGGAAACAGGTTTTATTCATAGATATAAACCCAGATTCTGAAATGATTCTGATTTACCAAACGTGTGTGTGTGTGTGTGTGTGTGTGTGTGTAGTAACAGCAATGATTAATGTGTCTTTCTCTATAAAATTATAACTCTTAAAAATAGCACCAGAAATGGAACTTGAGAGAAATTGAGACTTTCTCTCTCTCTCTCGCTCTCTCTCTCTCTGTGTTATTGATGATGTTATGCCCCATGTGCAGTCTCAGTGTAAGTGACTGATGACATGTGGGAGTCAGAATGAGGTCAGCAAAGAAAAACGCTCCGACATTTTGTGAATCTTTTATAATTTTTTCATGTTCTGTGAAATACACACACACACACACACACGCACACACACACACACACACACACACACACACACACACACACACACACACACACACACACACACACACACTGTAATAACCTTTAAGACTATTTTACATATTAGCATAACATTGACTAACACTTGTCAAGGGGTGGGATATATTAGTCAGTTGTATGCATGCATAAAACACTAAAACATCTCAGGATGCACAAAATTCTTTCCAAGCTTGAGATGTATGGGCTATGGCAGGGCTTTTATTTTTATCAAACTGTATAGTTACTAATATTAGGGAAAAAAAACTCACCAGGACTTTTTCCAGTCTTTAACTGTTTTAATTAGTCTGTGTCCATGATACCCTCTGATTTTTGTTCCTTGGATGATGGGAGTGAAACCTGATATGGGTCGGCTGCTGTTGAAGTCCACCTCAAGGTTTAATGTGTTTTGATTTTCGAGATTCTTTCTGAGGTTCATAATAAATTGCTTATTTGAATTGCTTTATCCTTCCTGGCAGTTCAGACCAGTCTGGTCATTCTCCTCTGATCTCTCACTTCGGCTAGGTGTTTCAGCCCACAGACTCTCTTTTGCATGATTCTGTGTAAACTCAAGACTGTTGTTTGCGTAAATCCCATGAGATCAGCCATTTAGAAAAAGCTCAGACCAGTCCATCTGGCACCAGCAGCTATGCCATGGTTAAAGTCACCAAGATCACTCTTTATCAACCTGATGTTTGATGTGTATATTCATTGAAGCTCTTGACCTGCATCTGTATGCACTATGCTGCTGCCAGATTGATGGCTGATTAGATAAATGAATGGATATTCAGTGTACAGGTGTTCCTATTAAAGTTGTCAGAAAGTGTTAATAATTATATGTAATTAAGAATTTATCATTTCATTAGTTCTTTAAAATTAGAATTGTATTTTCAGATTGAGGTTTTCAGATAAAATGTACAACCTTATACCTAAAAAAATTATTTATATATTATATAAAAATAGAAATTATATACATGAACTATTTCATAAATATTAAGTCTTAAACTTATAATTATCAATAGCATTATGTATAATTTTTGTTATAATATTCACCAGGGGGGGAAAAAAGAACAGATTAATCTCAAACAATTTACTATTCTATTTAAAAAAAAAGTTTCTATGAAATTGTTGTAAAATATATGTCTTTCTTTTCTTATTTTTTACACCTGACCTCTTTGTTCCTCTTTTTCTTTCCCAAGCTTTCCAACTTGTCATCAATTGTAAGAGCGCCATTTAACCTTCGACCTTTCAACCCTCATGCTCTATTTAAACCTTTTTTTTTTTAAAGGAGGCGCCCTTCACCTTAAAAGACGGACATGTTTTTGTAAAGGAAGTGCTTCTGACAGGTCATTATGTTTAGGAGGAGGACTGTGGTGAAAAAAAAAAAGAATCTTTTAAATTCTCCCTGCCCCCCTTGGCCAAGTGCACGCCTAAATATTTACAGACTCTTCAGTACTGCCATGCTGTGTTTACCCTGCTGCTCATTTACCAATAATTAATGCTTACATTCCTTCGCACTTTTCAGGTTCTTTCTGTTCTGCCTCATTCCTCATTCATCTTTATTCACTTAATCATCAAAAGATAAATTAAAAAAATTTATAAATTTATAAATACATTTTCTATCTAAATAAAATTAATTTTACGTATTACATCTTGATTAATTACATATTTGAAGTACAAGATTAAACAAAAAAATAAATAAAATGCATAACACATGTATCCTGGTATCTTTTTTCTTTTGATGTTTTTTTTTTTGTTGTCAAAATTAACTGCTTTATGAAGCATTTCCTTGGAACACATTAAATTGGGTTTTAAATGAAGAATTTGTCCACACAGGACTGTTAAAGTGCAGCCGGCTCTTAAAAACGCTCACTACCATAAATCTGATGGCAGTAAAAGGTCATACTGTGTGTGTGTGTGTGTGTGTGTGTGTGTGTGTGTGTGTGTGTGTGTGTGTGTGTGTGTGTGTGTGTGTGTGTGTGTGTGTGTGTGTGTGTGTGTGTGTGTGTGCCATAAGACAAAGCCTGAGGTTGTGACCTTATTTCATGTAACCTGTATAATATATATATATATATATATATATATATATATATATATATATATATATATATATATATATATATATTGTTGTATTTATATAACTGCAGTGTCTTACAGCCCATTTTCTTATTAATAAAACACCAGCAAAACCTTCTTTTTTTAGGAACCATTAGAAATCTGTTATGATAATTTTTTGATAGTCTGTTTAATGGAATATGTTGTTCCTAACTTGATGCTTTACCATAATGATTTATTTTTTTCTGATGATCATCTATGTATACCAACCAATCTCTAATGGAAATCTACCGGAACCTAATGAAAATCATTAAACTAATTTCCCTTACATGAAATTTAAACCATTAGAATGGTCATGAATGAAGACAGTGATAAACATAATAATAATAATAATAATAATAATAATAATAATAATAATAATAATAATAATAATAATAATTTGTGATAGTACTATTAATATCAGTATTAATTAAGATAATAAAATATTTGTTTGTGTGTGTTGAGCAGAGCCCTATGGTGAGTAAAAACCTACTGAGGAAAAATACAGAAGTGGAATTAGTTTTAAATTTGCCTATTTTTTTTACACTAGTTGATGCTGAAAGTTAATTACAGGACACTTAACAGTGCGAACAGAAATCTTATTATAAGTTTAACTTTGTTTTAGTACACACTTGACTGAAGGGTGCAGTAATAAACTGACTCATTGCTCATAGTGGATTGTGACTAATGCTCGCATGAGTGAACTCTAACTTACAAGAGAAAACAAGCCTAGCAGAAGAAAGCTAACTTCGGTAGAAGAAAATTTACTTATTGAGTAAAACCTAAACGGAAAGCTAAACTAGTGAATATAATGACCGAAAACAAACTAAGCTAACCAGTCAGAGAAAGCTAACCTAGTGATTGAAAGCTAACCTCATGGAAGAAAGCCTTTTAAATAAAAGCTAACTGACCAAAAGAAAGTTAACCTAGTTAACTTCCTGATTCCTGATTTTTCTATTTTAGGTGGTGTCTCAAACAGAAAACTGTCAATCAAGCTGCTTATTAGAATACTAGGCCACACCCATTAACAACAGTCTAAGAGATTTAGCCAATTTGGATCTTGTTTTTTTACGTTGGTATATATTTAAACATTACATTCTTTCTTTATTACATTATTCATTATTACATTACACATATACCCACATCTTTAAACAATTTTCACTGAATTTTCTAATAAATTAACTGAATTAGTGCAGTATCAATCATGCACATCCATTGCTCCTCAGACATTGGAAGAAAGCTAATGTGACAGTGAGGCAGTTAGATGAATTTGTGGTTTGAGACTGAGAGTTTAACTGTGTGTGTGTGTGTGTGTGTGTGTGTGTGTGTGTGTGTGTGTGTGTGTGTGTGTGTGTGTGTGTGTGAGAGAGAGAGAGAGGGAGCGAGAGAGAGAGAGAGATGAGGTGGAGATGTGTGTGTTCACCCGTGTCTGACCCTGTGTGGGCGCTGAGATCGGACCACTGCTGCTGTCTCATTATACTTTAACTTCACTTTTCTCACTGTGTAACGGTGGGAAGCTTCCGCTAACGACAAGGCCCAGACGGGAAAAAAGACACAAAAGTCCAAGTCCAATTCTGCAGTTGTAATTAGAGAGCTAGCAGGGAAAATATAATTTTAATAACTTTCTTATAAATTTCTGTAACACTTTTCTTCTGTTTAAACTGCAGCTTAAAGTAATCTTGATGGATCATTGTGGATCCGGAGTCGATCCCAAAAGACTGGGCATGAGGCAGGAATACAGCATCAATGTGACCCTAGTTTCTCACAAGACCCCACATACAATGTAAATACAAATTTGCCAAATGAAAATAAGAACTCTCATTTATACCTTTATCTTCTGTTCAACTTATTGTGGGTTGGGTCATGGGATGCCAACTCACTGCAGAACACAAACTACATACACTTATACAATTTACATGACAAACATGCAAACTCCACCCACATAGACCAGGACAGAATTTAAACCCTGAGCCCTCAAGGTAGAATACACCAGCACTAATCACACCATGTTCCTTTGGCCTCTCATTCAAGTGTCAGGGTCACTGATACACACTGTGTACATATTTTAAGAGTATTCTTTTTTTAGTTTAGTCAACTATTATATTATATTATAATAGTTGAACAAATTAAAACAATATATTTGAATAGTTGTGCCAGGTATACTAATACATTTCACATTAATGTATATATTTTTAATATTAAAAATTTTGAGTGCAGGCTGTTTACAAATAAAACATTAAAGTGAGAAAATTGGGATTTACAGTGTATGTGCAGGTTTCAATAAGATGGACAAAGACAAGAGAACACAGGAGCTGAGCTAAGGGGGTTGGATTAATAATAATAATATTTATTATTATTATTATTATTAAGGGTTATTATTATTATTATTATTATTATTATTATTATTATTATTATTATTATTATTATACTAATAATAATAATAATTATTGTTGTTTCATGGCTGTGCTAGTAATAGTGAGCAATCAATAAAAATATCTATAATGAGGCGAAGAACACACTTTTAGCTACCCAGCGGTTGAAAGCTTTAATGAGAGATGTGATGTGATGTGAATTATGTGCCACAATCCCAGAAGACAATGTAGTCTCAGAACATGTCAAAAAAAACAAAAGCTTTATAAAACATTGTGCATAGACTTGTTTTTATTGTGACAAACTGTCACAATTATTATCCTGTAAGCACTCAAAGTATGTACGTATAAGTGTTGTGCTTTAACTACTGGCCAAAATCCATAGAAAAAAATGAACTGTCTAAAAATCTTTAAAAAGCCACCTGTTTTACACATACTTTACTACATATACACTATATTGCCAAAATATTCACTCGCCTGCCTTCACATGCATATGAACTTGAGTAATATCCAATTCTTAATCTATAGGGTTTAATATGACATTGTCATATCCTTTGCAGCTATAACAATGCATTTTTGCACATTTGTGAGGTCAGACACTGATGATAGACTAAAAGGCCTGGCTAGCAGTCTCCACTCTAATTCATCCCAGAGGTGTTCTATCGGGTTGAGGTCAAAACTTGCGCAGACGTGTTTATGGACCTTGCTTTGTGCACTGGTGCGCAGTCATGTTGGAACTGGTGTGAGGTTGTTTTTCAGGAGTTACTGTACTTCCAGTGAAAGGTACTCTTAATGTTTCGGCATGCCAAGACCTCTTGGACAATTTCATGCTCCTAACTTTGTGCAGTTTGTGGATGGGCCCTTCCTGTTCCAGCATGACTGTGCACCAGTCCATAAAGACATGGATGAGCAGGTTTCTGGCCTGCACTGTTGAGTCCTGACCTCAACCTCATAGAACCTTTGGGATGAATTAGAGCAGAGACTGCAAGCCAGGCCTTCTTGCCAACATCAGTGTCTGACCTCACAAATGCGCTTCTGGAAGAATGTATATGTAGAATTATATATATATATATATATATATATATATATATATATATATATATATATATATATAAAGGTATTAAACATACATTAAACATTAGAGTAAAAGTCACTAAATATTAATTTATCTGCAAACATTTCAAGGTCTATTATATTATTTATTTTTTATAAACAAAAGTAAAGTTATCCTGATCTCCTTAGCCAGTTCTGCTGTATTATAATGATTTCGCACAAAGTGAATGTCATAAAAAATAAAAAAAATAAAAAAATCTGTATTATGTGCTCCATTTTCAGTTTAGCGTTAAATAAAAGTCGTAATAAATTGTTCAGTATGGCTGAGTTTCATCCCAACAGACTGAAAACCAGAGCAATTTTGTCTCATTTAATGTTTTTTCTCTCACAGGAGAACATGAGAGCCATCAGGGTTTAATGGCATTCACCATGGCCTCGTCCTAATCCGCACTCTGGCCCTCCACACGGGCCCTCAGGTACTCGTGCTCCAGAGCGCGTACGTGACCGAGAGTTTATTTCCAAGTCAATTACCAGAGTCATAATCCCCAGCCTCGTTCACGCCAAAGCGAGCTCGGTTTTTCTCTCTGAAAGCAATTACACTGCTGTATCTGAGAGAGAACCGAGGGAGAACACTGAGTGAAGATTTCACCGTGTCCAGAACAGTGGGTTCTTACTGACAGACCAGCCAATGTGCAGAAGGGTTACTATTTTATACTATTTTCTATATTACTACTTTACAGATGTGTAATGTTTTAACATTATTTTTCTTAAAACACATAAAAAAAAGAAAATCAATGCAGGAAGAAATTCGAACTAACCTGAAAGTTAAATTTTAAGAAGCTTGTCCCAGGATCAGTCAGACTTTGTAGTGGAAATATTTTTAGTTTTTTCCTCTCTTCTTCTCTTTCTTTCAAACAAATACTCAAACTGGTTGCTCAAAGGTCTGAAACATGTAGCTTTCCTTGACATTTCTTTTGCCATTTTTTATTTCCTTAGGGAATCTTCTTCATTCACATCAGAGATTTAAATAGTCAATTAGTGTCAGTTATAATTCAGCTTTAATGAATGACATCATAATTTCACCACGCTGACTCTTTGAACAGTCTAAACGATCCCAGAAACCTACGTTTTGAAGCTTCTGATTGACCTGTTTTTGGAGAAGACCTGAAGCTAATTGTGGATCTCCACAAATCCTTTCCTTCCTTAAGCTGGGGATACACTACACAACTTCAGACAGAATTTTGTATAGGATTCAAAATCGTGCGGAGCCCGTCCTCGCCAGTGAGCACATGTTGCGTGCAGTTGGCGTAGCAACTTGGCATAGAAACTTGTAAGTGCACAAGGGCTACAGACTTGAATTGGCAAGTGTGTGAGGAGAACAGACTGAGAACAGACTCCTCCCGACATGAGTCGCAGTATATAACACATTTCATTTTTCAGAGCCAACTCTAGATACCATCACGTGATGTACAGTGGTTACCAAACCAACCGGGAAATTGTGTACCATTTAACATAGAGGAGGCAGGATAAAAGCATGGAGACAGAGAATGGAGAAGAGAAAGAGGAGTCTACAAAGAAATTGGTCAACCAGTACTGTATGTTAGAACCGTTGCTGCCTGTTTTGCATCGGTGTGTGTTTATTTATTTCTTCATCTTCTTCTTCAACTTAAAAGTTTACTCTTGCTCTCACAAGAGGTGGTGTGAGAATTTGGTGTAGTTGGAGTGATAAGATACAGGCCTTAAGTGTATGATCCACCATTTGTTTTCTACAGTTAATGAAAGTCATGTATTGTATCCCTAACTTTAGGAGCAATTCCCGAACAACTTAACATGTGGCAAGCATCTGTACAAATAATTCTCCCGCTCATTCTTTATACGCAAATCCTGTTCAGATCTCAGGTGACTCGGGGCACTGGATGGGGTACACCTTGAATGGGGCACACACTTACACACTCACTCACTCACACACTACGGGCAATTTGGAAATGCCAATTAACCTAATCTGCATGTCTTTGGATGATAGGAGGAAACTAGTTTTGTACAAATAATTGTATGCAAATAATAAAAGCCTTAGGAGCACACAGATACTGCATCACTTATGAAAGAGGCACAATTTATAGCAGAATGAAGGAACAGAATGAACTTTTAATGATTCTACATTGTACTTTCTCATTAACAGAGGAAGTAAACAATATTTTTGCTAAATTGTCAACTTTTTCTTGTATGTTTTGTTATTTTTCTTGATGAAAGGCCTATCTGAATGTGTTGTTTTTCTAAACAGGTGCTGGTGCTGCTCAGAGTGGCACCGTGGATTAAGGTTGGACACTGTTGTGTTGCACCTCCAGGATTGGAGTTTTGAATCTCACTTCTGGTCTGCGGGCTTTGCATGTTCCCCTGGTGCCTGGTGGGTTTCCTTCAGGTACTCTGGTTTCCTCAGTCCAAAGACATGCAGTGTAGATTATAAATAATGTTTCAAATAGTGCCCATAGAGTGTGTGTGTGTGTGTATGTATGCATGCATGTATGTATGTGTGTGAGTGAGTGCATGTGTGTGTGTGTGTGTGTGTGTGTGTGTGTGTGTGTGTGTGTGTGTGTGTGTGTGTGTGTGTGTGTGTGTGTGTGTGTGTGTGTACCCAGTGTTAAGCTCCAGCCCCCCCTCCCCTCTCCCACACAGGATAAGTGGTATGGAAAATGGATGAATGGATGGGGTGGTACTCGAGGACCATGTCTTTTCAGAACACTTTAACTTGACCTTTCGTTCTGGACTTTATTTAAGGCAGCACGTCTTCTGAGAGTGAAAGGCTTGAGAGAACCTGAGTATGTCAGATTTTTACTTATTTTTTGTGTTTTTTTTTATTTTTATAGAATACTATTGTTTAATATGAATTTTAAAAACTTTTATGATGCAACAGCTAGTTCCATTGACCTAATTTAACTGAACAAGTGGTTTGCTAAGGTAGCCGATCATTAATGAAACAGCTCTGTATAACAATACTTATGAACACCATAATTGCAAGAAGAAGAAAAAAGAAGAAAAACTTTTTGCACCCTCTTTGCACTTTCTTTCTTTCTTCCTTTCTTTCTTTCCACAGCGCAATTCTTCAAGCCAAAAACAATCACACCAGCTTGTTGCTACCTGATGACTATGCTTATTTAGAATATACATTTTAATGATTGATGCACTTTTGGACTCAACAGGTTGCTTTTTTACATGAACATATGAGTCGAGGTGAAAGTGAGGAGTCTAGCATGAGAAATGAGAAGAGTGAAACGAGTGAGACAGGTCATGGGAGAGCCACTGTAGTGTTTACACAGAAACACTGAGACACAACGCCAAAATTCCTCTTTTTTCCCCTTTCTCACACTGGAAACACACACAGATCTGTTTAATCTCATTCTGTTGTTTCTTTCTCTCAGTAATGTGTCTGATTCACTCACAAATCATCCATCAGAAACAAGTGAGTGTGTGTAAGGAGATGACATTAACCAAGACACACACACACGCGCACACAAGTTCAGACACAGAAAAACCCCAGCATTGGACGAATTGTGGGATGAAAAAATGCAGACGAGTATTTGGAGAAGTGTGTGAAGACGTTCCAGTGTGACACAGACACTTCATCATTTTATTCTACTGTATGTGTGTGTGTGTGTGTGTGTGTGTGCGCGCGCGCATGTGTGTGAGGAGGAGGAGGAGGAGGAGTGTGATTTATGAAGTGTATTAAAGCTAGAAGCTGATGATGATTAGTGCTTAAAAATATCTGCTTAAATTTGCCATATGAGAGCTTTTAACTTTAAAAAAATCTTTCTTTCTTTCTTTCTTTCTTGTCTGTCTGTCTGTCTGTCTGTAGTCTCAGTGACTATAATGCATTTTCAGTGTGTCTTATAGTCCGAGGGGGTGTGTTACAGTGCGAGCAAGTGTGATACAGTCTGAATGAGTATCTTGCCATTTAAGTGAGCGTGTTACATCATGAGAAATTGTGTTACAGTTTCAATGAGTGTCTTACTGTGTTACTGTCTGAGTGAGGGTATCACATTATTAGAGAGTGTGTCTATACAGTACGTGAGTGCATGTGGTAACACCTGAGCAAGTGTGTTACAGTCAATGCCATGAGTGAGTGTTTCTATCTTTCACCTCTGGCCACTGCCATCGTCAGGGGTCTAAAGTTTCGTCTGTCCCATTTTACCGAGACTGTCCTGGATCACCCAGGACATTTGATCACATCTCACACACACACACACACACACACACACACACACACACACACACACACACACACACACACACACACACACACACACACGCACACACACACACACACACACACACAGGAATGTCAAGAGAAATGAGAAAGAAAGAAAAAAAGAAAGATGGAGAGAGAGAGAGAGAGAGAGAGAGAGAGAGAGAGAGAGTTGTTACTTATATAACTAAACTAGAAACTATCATTATAATTTTGTGAGTGTAAAACAAAATGTACATTCTCTTAGTATATACATAAGAAAGCATATATTCAGTAGATAGACAGATACAGTAGATAGATAGATAGATAGATAGATAGATAGATAGATAGATAGATAGATAGATAGATAGATAGATTCCGCAGTTATATATTAGTGTACAGAATGTTTCAGGAGGAACTGAGACTCTTATCTCATGTTCTCATCTTTTAAATTCACTCTCTTGTTTCTTTGTGCTGGCTTCAGAAACACTGCAATAAAAGAGCTTTTAACCCCAAAACCCCATTCCACCTGGACCAGAGCTCCATAAACCTTAAACGAGTAGCGAGAGAGAGAGAGAGAAAGAGAGAGAGACGGGGGGGGGGGGGGGCAGACAGGTTAAAAATGCAGGATCTTTTACACTCACATTCAGCTTGAGTGCTCGTGCAAAAGTCCTGTATCGTGTGTCTCGTCTTCAAACGTCACATTGTGCTTTAAATGTTCAGTACACAGATAACACTGGCTCTCAGCTGAGATCTGCCTCACCTCCATTTTCTTATCAAAATCCCATACTGACTCTGAGACAGGTGTGGAGTGTTTGTGTGATAGGTCCCGCTCTAAATTCTCTCATTCTTTATATATACTGTGTGTGTGTGTGTATATATAGATATAGATATAGATATAGATATAGATAGATATAAATCAATGCTGTACCAATACAGTTTATTTACACAAACTTATGCACTATTCTGCTTCATCTGCTTTTGACACCATCTCCTTTGAGCTTCTCTATCTTTTAATGGTCACCAATGTAACTGTAAGGGAACATCACAGAACTTCAGTCTTATCACCACTAGTTAAATACAACATTGATTTAATCACTGTCCTCATTTAGCTTGTAATGGATTTCAATCACACTCAAGTTAAATATCTGGAAAGAAGCCCAAGGGATTCTTTGATTTGTCCTTCCTGCAGAAACATATAACATTTATTTTAAAGAACATACAGAGATTCCCAAGTGGGGTCTCTACTTAGTAAAAAAAATATCCTGCTAATTTTTGCTTATCACAGCATACCTTAAAGTATTCTTGTCTTCCTGTCATATTTACACTCATTGCATCTTATTCTTAATGTATTGCAATATAATGTTAAGCACTTTTACTCACATTAGAACTTTGCACTTGTCAGCGGTGCACTGGCCTTAACGGTACCCAATGTCAGCATATAGTCTTGAGTACTGTACTGTTTGCACACATTTGCACATGTGCACTTTGCTTTGTGTAGTTTAGGGTTCTTTTTAGTATAATTTTAGATATGTTTAGTCTTCTGTTATTCTGCATTGACTTACTGTATGTAGCCCCATGGTCCTAGAGGAATGTTGTTTTGCTTTACTATGTACTTTACCACTTTGATGTTTTTTCCCCCCTTTTTTTTCAACTTTTAACACTGTAATTTGTTGTTAGTAGATATTCTTACCTATTTTAGAGCAGCAATAAACAGTCATTCCATCATCCTTCTCAGACTCTTGTCATCTTAGGATGATACCACAAAAAAGCTAAAATCCACTTTTCTGAAGTAAAAAAAAAAACTTTAAGTAAGTGATTAAGAAAGTGATGACACATAGAGACTCCTTCCATAAATGTTTAGGATCTGAACAATTAAACAAGTCTTGGTGATTGAGCTGTTTTTATAGAAGCAATACCACCATATCATGGCTGGTCTTGGTCTCCAATATGGTCTCCTTGGACTCCAGTTCCTACCAGTGCTGTCTCCAAAATCCGAACAGATCACATGACCCTGTTCTGTGTGTTCTCCTTTATCGAGTTCCATATTTAACTCCTGATGGTCCTTTGTTTAGTTGCTGAGTTTCTCTTGTATGTTGTGTGCTCTATGCTGTTCAATTCAATTCAATTTTATTTGTATAGCACTTTTCACAATCGTTGCAAAGCAGCTTTACACAAGAAAATTATGGAAATTTGTATGAAATGTGAAAAATGTATATGAATCAAAATGGTTAGAATAGTGATGTCTTCTAGTTCTTGCTTTGCTCAGGTTATGACTCCCTTTATGTTTTGCCTCCCTGTCTCCATGCTTACCTGACAACATTCTGATGTCATTTGCAGCTGCATTACTGTTAAAGGTGTGGTTATGGAAAATGAACCTTTACCTTCTTACCAATCACATTTCTGTGTCTTTACACAAAGACCTAATGTAGCATACATAGAACACAGTTATAAGAGGACCTTTATTTATAAGGTAGTTATAAAACTATCTTTATTTCATAATATAATCCACTAATACACTAATGCACTTATGCCAGCATTTCACTAGTGAAAACATAAAAACTAGTGGAATGTTCTCTCAGTACGGTGTAGTCATGAAAATACTTCCTGCTTCATGTCTGAAACACTGGCGTCCCGGGAACTCCCAAACATGTGAAAATGGCTTGACTTGTGGCAATAACTCCCAGCTGAGTTGCTGTGATGTGCAAGTGGTGTTCGTGAAAGATTGTGTGTACATTTCTCACAGACAGATGCATCTGTTCCATATGCTGGTGGCAAGATATACATCAATTTTCAAGGATCAGGCATTCCACTCACTTAATTTTTACAGGAAGAACTACAGTAGGCCCTGGACCACCTGTGCTGGGATCATCATTCATGGACATATGGCTTAAGATGTTTGAAGCATTCGAATGTTTTACTGCAGCTACTGTGCTTGAAAACTTCCCTAAATGTCAATCAGTTTCATGCATTAATTCATAAGAAATTTCATCACAAGTCCCGATTTGACTTGAATGCACCTTGTATTTTGAATAAATGTGGTTTTCATGGTAAAGTAAATTTCCTGATTGTTGTCTGACCTCTACAGATGTTGTCCACAAGTTCAAACATCTGATCAAACAAAGGCGAGCTCACTGTTTTTGTAGCTTCTTATTGCGTTTCACTGTCTAAAATGTAAACATAAAAACGCAGTCTCACGCTTCAGAAGACAGATGTGGGAATTATAAAACCCGATCCTCTGAGTTTGAGCCGGACTCTTATCTGAGCCGGGAGACTGTTTTCTCAGATAATGAAATCCCAGTGCAAACATGGAGATGATGGCTTTCTGTTTGTACAGCTTCACATTCCAGACGGTAAAATATCACACAGCAACCAGTGGCACGAAATATCTGACACGCTATATAGTATTAGCATTATGTATCACAAAAAACATGATAGTGTTACAGGTTTAAAATGTCTGCGTACAGTGCAGCAGCATCACGGTGTCAGTGCTATTCTCTTTACTGTAGTCACCACAGCGCTAGTTAATTCTAGACTTTGATTGGTCAAAAGGTGTTGATTTATTTTCTATAAAATAAATAATTACCACAGTGATACAGATGCGAATCACAGGGTTATATTAATGTGTTTGTTCTAGTTTGTTATTATTGTCAATAAGTGTTAATTCACAGGAACGTGGGGAGGTGCTGATTTAGAGAAATAATCAACAACAGGATGTAACACTATCTCCGCTTTATCAGACCACCCTATCTGTCACATTACAATGGTTGTCAGATATACAAACACACTTACATTTATCTCATTAAGACATTTAAGCAGTTAGGCGCCTTGTTTAACAGTGGCAGTTTGATGAATGCTTGGAATTGAATTCATAAACATTTGATCACTAGTCCAACCTTTTAACCATTGGCTGCCCTGACCGATTAGTTTAGTACACTTTTGCTACATGTACATTCACAATAAGGAGTATAATACATCATGTACTTTATTTATTTAATGATGTTAATCAAATACAAACGCAGACTTAAAATAAATTATAACACACCTGTCTGTTAGTTTTGCTGTGACGATTTATACACAGAAACACACACACACACACACACACACACACACACACACACACACACACACACACACACACACACACACACACACACACACACACACACACACACACACACACACACACATTAACTTTAATATAGAAATTTAATTATGCAACAATTATCTTACTTAAAATGTTTATTTTTTTTATTTACTCTAGTGATATTTAACAATCTACAGATAAAATGATGATTACAATGAAAAGAAAGATACATTTAAAGGTAACAAAAAAGCATGTTAAAAGCAGCACAAAATATAATATTTACTTTAATTATAATACAAATAAAAAGAAACAGCAAAAGTAAACTGCTACTGTAAATGTATTAACAAAATAAATTACATAAATAAAAATATAAATAATACTTCAAACAAAGCAAATACATACGTAAACTCCATAACAAATAATCAATTTATTAATAAAATATATAAAACATCATTTGACCTGGAAATTAAATGTTTATTTCCTTCACTTTTACTCACACTTTATTTCCATTTTAGTATTGCATTATATTAAAATTTTCTGTCATTACTATTAATTGTGGAACTTTAGATTCCTTTCTTTTATATGTTAGTAACATTTACTTAATCTGTGTATTATTTTAATGCAGGACAGAAACATGAATCATTTGGACTAAAATGGCTCAAACAAAAGAATAAATAAAAAATAGTAGTAACAATTAAAAAAAAAAGATAAATTCACACCCAGACTTTTTAGTTTTAGGTGTTTAGCTATAAAAAGTAAGGTTCTCTTTTACCTTCTGCCATTACTAAGAGGAAGTAGTTATTACGTTTGGTGTAATTAATCCTTCTAAATAAAAGCCTGTGCAGCTCTGGGATCATTTCTTTTCTCCACGAGAACACTTTGCATGATGGGAACATTCACTGTGCAGACGCTGGATGTTTCCCTTGGGGTTAAGTCCCACAGTGGGGTAATTAGGGAAAGTGAAAGGGGCAGAAAGTGGACAAGAGGGCCTTGTTCCTGCTCTGACATTGAGATGAGATCATTTCAGTGAAACCTCCTACGTGTCGCAGAAACTCAAATTCAACTGAACAGTGATATTGTGGGTAAAATCATTATTGGATATAAATGAATAAGATAAGTGCACAAAATAGCAACATGTCTCCACAATAAATTAGAATTTCTTTACTTTACATTACATTACATTACCATTTTAAAACTATTTAAAGCTCTAAGGGTGAGTTTGTAGCTGCTGAGAAAAGAGCTGGTCACATTGGTTTATTTGGTGTGTTACAGAAAATTATCTATGTAAAATATTTATTTAAAATAATAAAATATTTTGTCTCTTACAGCACCACTGTATGTTTTAAGTTATAATTTAACACCCCGCCATGTTATTTGGTGTAATTATAGTAAACTAGAGTAATAGTATAGTAAAAGTACAGTATGTACAAACTTCATAGGCGAAGCCTGCACATAGCCAGAGCATAAACTGCCCAATCAGCAACTAAAAGAGGTTTTATGATGAAATAAAGGCAACATTTTTGCACTGATACACATACATCATTTGTTGAGATTAGTGAAATATAGGATTCATAGGAATAAAGAATGTATTAATAATTGACAATGGTAAAATATATATTCCATCCATCCATATAGCAAACTCTGTAGCCCAACTAGGATCAATGGAGGCCACTGGTAATTACCAAGATGATTACCATTTTATTTATTCCCATTGTACAACCGTGGTACTTGCACACAATATTATATATATATATATATATATATATATATATATATATATATATATATATATATTATTTTTTTTTCCAATCATTTCTGCTATTTCAAAAATGTCAATTGTTTACTGTTGCTCTTCCCACTACCTCAACTCGTACCTCATCACTACAAAAAAAATAAATAAATTATGTAACGTGTTACATTGTTGTGTTTGTCATTCTGTAGCTCTTTGTTTGCACATTTGCATGTGCACTTTGTTGTCTGTTGTCCATTGTCCATCTCTGTTTTGTATAGAAATTGAGAGTTTTAGGTTAACTTAAAAAATGTAAATTTGTCATATCTGAGCTAGTCAGCTAATTAGATCTCTTAGTTAACTAGTTGGTTCCGGTAAAGTGTGTTGTTAATTTATGTTGTGTTGTTAATTTATGTTGTTGCATGTATGTAGCACCTTGGTCCTGGAGGAACGTTGTTTCGTTTCACTGTGTACTGAACTGTATATGGTTGAAATGACAATAAAAGCCTACTTGACTTGACTTGGTAGGACAAACTATACATGTACATTATAAATAATTAATTTTACGTATTAAACACACTTTATTATAATGAATTGTAATTAATTTGTTCAAAATATAAATATCATATACAGTAGATTGAGAGAAAGATGTTACAGGAATTTGGAGTAAAGAGGGATTTGCATGGTTTCTATTCATTAGATACAGTATGACTTTTTCCTTCACTTCAGTCTTGGTTATATTTTCCTGACTCTGACATTAGCCACATGAATGAATGAATGAATGAACGAACAAACTGTTAACACTGTTATTTTGCATAACATTTCATTTACATACATTTACATTTTCAAAAGCAGATGAGTTTGAAAATCAGATGAGGATATTTATTTATCTTTAGGAAATATTTTGTGTGACTTTTATTAATGTTTCACCAGCCATCTTCAGCACATAACTTCAGAAAGACACTCCAGATATTGAACATGTCTTGACTTGTCAACTATACTTGGAGTAAAGAGGAAAACGAAAATAGTAATGAAATTGTATTGAATCAAAGCATGCAAACCAACACACACACACACACACACACACACACACATACACACACACACACACACACACACACACACACACACACACACACACACACACACACACACACACACACACACACACTGGTACAAACAGCTTTAACAAGGCAACATGTTGAGTGTAAACCTATTGAGGAGCTTCCATGGGAATGAAGCCACTGATGTGGTTATTACATCAGCATGTCGGAGCAGTGTGTGTTATATAACTAATATGTGTGTGTGTGTGTGTGTGTGTGTGTGTGTGTGCGTGTGTGTGTGTGTGTGTGTGTTATAAAACAATGAAACTATCTCTGTGGTAGCAGGCAGTGCAACGCAATTTGCTGCAATACATCATGTGAAACATGGAGACGAGCAAATCTGTCCAGGAAAAGCTTCACTGCTCAATGTCCTCCTCCTCCTCCTCCTCCTCCTCCTCCTCTTCAGCCTTCATCTCTCTCTCTCTCTCTCTCTCTCTCTCTCTCTCTCTCTCTCTGTGTCTCTGCTCTGGGCGAGATAAGGGCCTGGAGGCTCTGGGTTCAGGCTTAACATAATCCCTTCTTCCCATCCTGAAAAAAGTGTTGGAGCTCAACTGCATGAGAATAGAAAGAGGAAGATGAAGAGGAGATGTGAGGGGCAGAGAATAGTTTTGGCCAATGTTTTACATTTACACTTATTTATTTAGATCAATAAATGATGACCAAAGATGATTTGGTGCCCAAAGATTAAAAACGTTTGATGATATACTGACACAACTTTTTATCAGGAGTTTCCATTTAAGCATTCTCCAATTTAACAAATGATTAATGGCATTTAAAGCAGCAATGTGTATTTTAGTGCCCTCTGTTGCTTAAGTGTCACACTGCATTAGGAAATTGCAGTAAAAACAGTAACACTGTCACTTACCCTTACACTTACGCTTTCCACAATGTGCAATACCCGTTAGCTCACTCTGTTCTCTCCTGTTCTTTTTCTTTTCTTATTCATTTTCTCATTTTTGTTTGACAGAAAATCAGAAAAAAGAAATGTTTTTTGTCATGGTAACATTACAACAATGACTGTTTTTGTTATATCCACTTCTGCCTTCTGCGGAACAGGGCAAGTCCTGGCACCATTGTATGTTAAGTAGCGTGGTAAATTACAGTAATATATAAAAACTAAGTTGAAATGAATCACCTAAAAGTAAAAAAAATGTAGTTACAATTTTTAATCTGCCAAAAGATATACATTCAGCAGAAACACCATGGCCACTGAAAAGCATGGTGATGGTAGCATAATATTTGCGTGTGTGTGTGTGTATGTGTATGTGTGTGTACAAACAGCACTTTATAACATTCCAGGGTGCACCTTTAATGCAGTTCTCTGTGACACCTAGGAAGCTGGAAGCTGATACAGGAACATGATTAAACTCTACGTTCATCATCATACAGCGAGCCAAGACACTGATCTTCACCATTCCCCTGCTGCATTCATCATTTTGAGAAATAAATAAAAATAAATCAGTGTGTGCGGCTCTTTGTAAAATCGCATTATCCTCCGTGAACACACTGTGCTTTCTGTACCTCATAAATATATATAGCCGCATAACAAAGGTAATAATGAACACCTCGAAATGATCGCTCCGCCTCGTCAGCACTTTCCTGCTCAAAAAACTCATTTGAAGTGGAACGGCTCCCGACAACCACTTCTCGATTTACACATTCAGTTCCTTTCAGGACTCATGACTTCAGAATATGCCTTCCGCCCGACATCCTCCTACTTTGTGTGAAGAACTTTTTTTTTTTCACTATGGTGAATTCATTTATAAGATTTAGAATTTTCTAAGATTAGGTCTGTGGTCAGCTTTTGGCTCAATGGCTGTGTCCTATTCACAGAAAATTTCATTAAGTGAGTTGTGCTTTGGGAAAGTGTTTAAATTCTTCTGCAGGGGCAGTGCAGCTAAACTTTAACTTCCCCTTGAAACACATTACCTACGTTCATAATGACATATGTGTGATGTGTTTATCATGTGTTTTATCTTTGATGAGTTTTATTTGTTGGTTGGTGCTGGATTTGTTATTATACTTCTGAGAATTAGTGGTTGTGTGTTCCTCTGATTACCAGTGGGATGCTGGTATTGCTATCAGGCACTGGAGAAACAGTGGACTCACAGCACTCAATGCACTGCAAATAATCCGACTCATCTAATCAGTGATGTATTGGATGAGGAGTGTGATGGTGGTGATGGCAGTGTTAACATGAAGCTCAGTTTGAACAGGGAATACAGGGAGGAAAGGTGAGAAAGCTGGACAGACTGAGAGATTAAAGTGCCGCTGCATCTCTAGACCAAGGGTAAAATCATAATGCACCAATATGAGCCACTAGTCAAACGATATTAAACGGTTGCTTTGTGACATATTATAAGGAATATAGGGACTTGTTAACCAAAATCAGTTCAGTAGTAAAGAAAAAAAAGAAGATATAATCATATTGTGGTGTTGAAGAGCACTGCAAAGTTCTGGCAGTCTTTTCTCACTTACACCATATTCTGTGCCATTTTATTAAGTTAACTCTAACTCTCACACTTTAACCAACTTAACTACTCTTGTACAACAGTTGCTAAAGTAATGTCCTGAGTGCCTGTTAGCTCACTCTGTTCTTTCCTGTTCTTTTTCTTATCTTATTCATTTTCCTCTTTTAGTTAAAAGGAATTAATATTATTTATGTTGTATTTCGACCTAAATGAAAAAACTGACAAAGTGTGAAGGTGACCTAATGCTCAGGCGAGTTAAAGAACTGTAACGATTGGATCTGGTGAAGAGAGCGATGTCTCCTTGATCAGTTGTGTGAGAGGCACAGTAGATGTTTTACCTAAGTCCTAATGTTCCACTAATAATCAGAATGCTAGCACAATCAGAATAAAAATGCACCATGTAAACACCTCTGCTGGAACAGTCTGAAGCCGATCCGGCCTGATCAGACCTTTGATAATCCATTTAGTAGGAAACTATTGAAAACATTTGATGTGATCACTTCTCTCTTTTTGAAGTAAACATACAACTTTTGTGCAAATTGACCCCATGTGGGGTATTAACATTAGGTGACGTAATGAAGTTTTTCTTCCATTCCTGATCATTAATAAAAGACTCTGTGAGAAGACCTCAGTCTTCCATCCACTGGCTAAAACGGCTTCTTCTTCTGTTACATTTTCAGCAGATTAGATGCATCAAAGTGGGTACAACCATTTTACACGTGAAAAAAAAGCTCTTTTTTGTAAACACACATCTTATTGGATCAGTGTCATTGTAAACAGTTAAGTTGGAATATCTAATTAAATGATTTAAATTGAATTGCAGAAACATTGTCAGTACAAACGTAACTAGTGACTGATTAAAAAAAAACTTCCATAAAGAATAAGAAAAAACTTGAGTGGTTAGAAGTGGATTTATTCACACATGAGTTTTGGGGTGCAAATTGGCTAATAAGAGAACTGAGCTGAGTGGAGGTGTGAGATAGTGGGAACTGTTATCACAGTGAGAAAAAGGATTTTAAAAAATTAAATAGAAAACTTGCAGGTCAGTGTGTGCTAGAGATAAAGGAGCAATTTCACTCAGTCCTCATGTTATCCACTTTACAAATGAAGGAAGACAGACAGGCAGGCAGACAGACACAGAAAGTTAGGCAGGCAGGAAAGCAGGCAGACAGACACACAGGCAGCAGACAGATACAGAAAGACAGGCATACAAACAGACAGACAAATAGGCAGAAAGACAGGCAGACACACCAACTGGGAAACAGGCAGGAGGACAGACAGACAGACAGACAGACAGACAGACAGACGCACAGGCAGTCAGAGCAGCAGAAACTAGACTATAAAGCAGACAGCATATTACACTAAACCTATTTGTGCCTTACACGAATAATAACTAAATAAAAAGGCTAAATCTGTGAGATATTGATGTGAGACATTACACATTAAACTAAAGTGATTTTTGTATCACATGACCAATGTCAGCCAATCAGAACACACTTCACTTAACTTCTAAGTTTGCTTTGAGTAAAATAATTGAACAAATAATAGTATTTTCTCTTCATAGATGAAGAAAGAGCGAAAAGGACAAGCATTTCCGAAGTTATGTGATTATTTCATTCATTGTTATCTCTTCCAAAACACACACATATGTACATACACACACATACAGACACACACACACACACTGTGAGAGAGAGCGCGCGAGAGAGAGAGAGAGAGAGAGAGAGAGAGAGAGAGAGAGAGAAATGCTTTACCTTTTTTGCTGCACTCTAAATAAAAAGGACTTTTTTGCTTGCGTTTCTCAGACCACACAGTGCTGTTCTTTCTGGAGCAATGCTGTGATTTTTTTTTCTTTTTGTGATGAATAAACCAGAAATCCATAAATAAATAAATAAAAATGTGAGTGAAACTTTTGTGTGGGGAATTCTTTGAAGCAACAAAGGCAAGGTGGAAATTTAGAGAGAGAGAGAGAGAGAGAGAGAGAGCGTTATAAAGGTGAAGGAGGAACAGCTATAACAAATGTCTGTGGCTTTGGCAGAAGACTTTCATAAACACCTCACTGTCATTACTGAACAAGGAAGCACCTTCAAACCTGTAATTATGGAATTCCACAAACGTCAACCCATATCCAAATCCAAACATGTTAACTTAATGCTCTGTATATTATACACTATTAACACACCCAGAACAAGCCATTGCATAAAATAGTTTTATTTATTTAAAACCAAGGTGTTGAAATCAATTCTTTCATTAGTAAAAGCAGACAAAAGATAGCATGTATGGCAACCATACTTTATTTGTACCGCAGCATGTCAGCATATGATCAGGCAAAAAAAAAAAAAAAAAAGCCTTTTTTCCCTTCTTTTTGATAAAAAAAATCAGTTTGATCAGTTCAGTGAATAAGTATTCCATTGGTTCCTACAGTTGGTTCATTTCCATGATGACCAGTTGGTAATTAGTAACCACAGAGTCATCTCCCTCTCGAGAGTCTTTTTTTTCCCTGTTCTGTGAGCCTTATTCTCTACCAGACACTCTGAGAGCCTTTCTGACAAAAACGTCCTTCTGTTTATATCTGTATTCATATCCATATGGAACACATCATCTGTTCCTCCTGAATAATGTATTCGTATTGGGTTACAATGCTAATGTAAACATAGCCAGTGAATCATTAGCCTGGGATTTTCCTCATTGTCTTTTCAGGTTGTGTATTGGTATACAAAGTTTGCCTGCACATGCATCCCTGTTTCACTGTGAAAATCAAAGTTAAGATAAAAACCTTAACATACTCTCCCTCCCCCCCTCTCTCCCATTTCCTGCTTCTTTTATTTTTCTTTTATTATCACGATTGACACCTGAATGCTCCAAACTTGTCTGAGCCGCAAAAGCCTGATCTCTTCGGTACCGCAGGGCAGCTGGGGTCAAAGGTTAGAGGTGACACTCCATAGACTGCAGCATTCCCATAAGAGGAAAGTGGAACAATAGAGAAAATGGACACCTTTATTTTTAAATAATTAACTGAAATCCGGCCTGGACATTTTGACATTTGGAAGTTGGTACTGAAATAACGTCGAGTTTTTGTTTCTGGTTTCTGTCAGACAGAGAACAGTCTCACCTTCTGATTCTTACTGAAAAAGTGTGAGGACAAAAACAGTGTCATATTCCTCATCAGATAAAAGGTCAGCAAGACACTTGGCCGCCTCTCTCTCTCTTTCTCTCTCCCTCTGTCTCTCACACACACACACACACACACACACACACACACACACACACACACACACACACACACACACACACACACACATGGTGTGGACTCGAGTGTTTTTCTCTCCACTTCATTACACTTAACAGAGCTGGGCTGTTTTTACATTGTCACTCACATCCAGGCTGATTTCCTTTAACTTGCATTATTATTATTATACATAAACTCTTACAGAGTCGACTTCAACACAACTCTGGTTGTTATATATTTGTATTAAATTAATGTGTTTTTTAGCTGCCACAATGCACTAGCTAGATAGTCATAGGGAAGCGTTTTAAACCCCAGTCACTTTTCAGCTTGGTTTCCATGATTACAGAACCTCCTCAGATTGGTGTGATGGCATCAGGATTTTGGACAAAGGAATAGTTAGGTTAAAACTCAAAACTCAAACATACAGTAGCTGGACTTCTTCAAAAGTGTGTAGCATCATTTAACAATTTGACAATTAATTAAGGGTCTCCTAAACACACTCCTGCACCCTACAGTATACCAATGGTTAACAGTCTCAGAGCTTATGGTGAGTATCCTAAACCCTACACACTACACCATTACCATTAGTTCTACCACAACCTACTGTACAACAGTCTTGTATATCATGCTGTGTCCCTCAATCCTGCACCCTAAACCATGCACCCTGAACCTAGCACTAAAGTGAGTCCCTAAAGCGTGCACCCAATAAGTTTTACAACCTCTACCATACACCCTACATAACCCTAAATCCTTTGCCCTAAACCATGCACCTTATACCATTAACATCACTCATACCATATCATACCATAGCTCATGGTTGAGGTCTGTACACCCTGCTCCCTAAACTCTGAAGGCTAAATCCTACACCCTACAGTACATTCTAAATGGTGCACTCTAGAACCTGGACCGAGCACCCTGAATAGTGCACACAACACACTATACTCTACACCCTAAAATCTGAACCCTCATCATTTGTACACTATTCATTGTTATGCAGTGTGTTTATCCTTCAGTTGTGTACACTATTGTGTTTTGTTTCGTGCTTAGTTTTAGTCAGTGTTGTGTATTGTGTTTGTTTTTTAATTTTGTGATATGTTGTGTACAATGACCATATAATATATGTTATAATTAATTCATGTGCAATAGTGTGTTTATAATTTCTGTGCAGCTGGTGAACAAAAGAAAGAAAAAAAGACTCATTAAAATGGGAATAATGTTGTCAAATGAGTGTCTAAATTTAGTTTTAATCTGTCGTGTTATAATGGAATGGATCATTTTTATAAATTTGTCTCAGCGGTGCACACAGACATCAAATTTAAATTAAAAGTTCATGCAAGAAAAAAAGAGAAAAGCTCACACAAAAAAACAAGTAAGTTTTATTTATTTATTTATTTATTTATTTATATTTATTTATGGATTTTTTTTTTTTTTGCATTTGCATTTGCACTAAAACCCCCAGCAGGTCATTTATCCCAGAACAACAAAACTCTTAATTTCTCATTTATTATGCTTCAGTCCAAAACACTATCATCTAAATGAAGACTGATGGTCGCAGTGATGCACTCTGCCATTATACACCTGATAAACTGTGTCACCGTCTTTCACCCGGGTGACCGGCCTGTTCAGATGGCACTATAATGCACACAACTCAATTACATCACACACAAAAACACACACAGGATAGATCAGAGAGCAGATGTCCTCCACAGCTTTATCACATTAGCGATATTAGACGTGATTACATCTGCCTGGTCTGAGGAAGTGGGAGTCATGCTTAAATGCAGTAATGGAGCACAGCAACTGTCCACCTTTACAAGTAATATGTTTGTGCAGGAGTTTGATTGATTAAATGAGTGTTGGTAGAGTTGTTCTGCTGCAACATTAACAAAATATTCCAACAGAGACAAATTCCTCATTTAACTGTATTCGAAATCCTTCAGTTACCCTGAGAGATGCTAAAACTCTAGTTAATTTCCGATGTTTTATTGAAACAGAACAAAAAAACAAGGACAAAAAGAAAATATAAGAAATGACTGGAATTCTCTGCTTTCATCAAAACATGAATAGAGCACCAAGTGTGTTATGCCCCGTTATGTCACGTAAATTTTACTATAAACTGAAATAAACTGGGATCACAATCAGTGATTTTGTGGATGCGTTTATTCATCATGTCTTGCAGAAGGGAGTACTCATCCTGTACTAGTCTTAATTTGTTAGTATATCTCATATCCTGTATACAGAATGTATACATTCCACGCTGTACATTGCAGTAAACATTGCAAGTTAGAGTATTTTTCATGCCACACTTCTGTTTTCCTGTGAGAATTAGTATTAAACGTGTATTCATGTGGAATTTATTGGAGCTGGCACTTTGACTTTTCGAAACCTGCCAAAATTTTACAATCTTATCCTAATGGAGAACACGCTACTAGCTTTTAACACCATCTTCATCAATAAGAGTCAGTAATATCATTTTATCTACCATTTAGACACATCGATGAGGTCTAAAGGAAGACCAAATAGGAGATTTATGGATGCAGTGAGAGAGGACATGAAGTATGTTGGGGTGAGAGAAGAAGATGAAGAGGATAGGCTTAGATGGAGGCAGATGATTCGCTGTGGTGACCCCTGAAAGGGAATAGCCGAAAGACAAAGAGGAAGAAGATGACTTCCAGCGATGATGCTCTCTGTCACCATCAGCACCGGAATCATCAGAAATTGTCTTGGCTAAAATGGGCAACTGTTAGGTCTCAATTTGATGAATGAACCACTATATCTATAAGCTGTGCTTTTCGATACAATCACAGTGTCAGAATCTTCTGTAGTTTATTCCCAGGACAAAGTGGTATAAGTCATTTCCTGATTAAAGAACTGTTACTACAACAAAGAGCCTGAGTCATTCTTATGCTCTATAGAAATCCTGGACGACAAACCGTCTGAAGTATTATCATGTATGGACTGTGGAAGAGCTCAGGAACAAAGAAAGAGGGAAGCATGGGAAAGTTAACACCATCAAAGAAAAATATCTGAAAACTCTAACGACACCTGTGGGTGCAAGCAGTGGTGAGACATCCTGCACAGCTGAAAAAACACCCTCAATAATCTGTTCACTATTCTCCATATTTAGCCAGCTCACTAAACTATGGTCAGGTTTGTTTAGCTTGGGCAGAGTTGCGTGATGGTGTAATTGTAAATAGGTCAAGCACTTCAACATGCCATCACTTGACTTTTGGGTTTAAATGGAAAGCAACAAACAGAGAATCTAATCACAGCTCCCAAGACATTTCATGACAGCTTAAATACAAAAACACAGTCCACATTAGGATGGCCATGAGGTTTCCACTTTGTACTCAAAATATTGAAAAATGCATTGAAAATGGGGTCAAAATGGGGGGAAAAAATAGCATTTGTCAAGTTTATACTTTTTTATACCTCCTTGACAGGTTCATAATGCATATAGCATGTTGTCACTAACTAAATTCTTCCATGCTGTGTGGAAGTTGTGTCTTGCTTTGGCCACATCCTCACCAGGCTTTTTTTTTTTAACATATACAACAAAAGCATGTCAGCTTCACATAAAGTAAGACAATATATATAATGTCCTTTCCGGTTTCTACCCTGTTCCTGGAAAGTTGTACAAGTACAGTATGCGCCAAATATACAGTACTGAAATGAAAAGACAAACAATATTACCACGTTGTCATCTGTGAGTTTATTTCTCCTGAAGGAAACTAACACACACACTATTAGCATGTTGATTTACCATGGTATGTGTAATGTAAGTGTTGGAAGCATGTGTGCGCCGCCTCTCTGTATCGCTCAAGCAGATTCTCAACCCGGATTCCCGGAATAAAGCTTGCTGCAAAATCCTGCAAAAAGGAGACGTAATGCAGGTACAGTTCTTGACGGATCTTCACAGTTGAACACACTCTCCTTTAACATTCCCCACGAGTAGGAATCAGGTGGTGTAAGATCGGGGGAATGGGACAGGAATGGACAGGAATTGTTGTGCTACGTTTTTTAAACTCGGTCCTCATTCTCGAACACTTCCATATGAGAGGAAATAATACTCACACATCCTAAAAGGATGCGCAATGAGAGCGTTTCAGTACTGTATATTTTGGTGCATACAGTACTTATTGCATTCACTCAGATGTAGAGGGAAGGAGATAAAAATGATTATTTAAATTGCTGCTTAACCTGGTCTTTTTTTTTTTGTTCAATTAAAGGCAGAGCAGTAAAGTCCTGTAGCAGTAAAATGTCTATTGTTAAAAGCACAATACAAATTTTATTTTAATTAACACGCTTTTTTACTGTATTTTACTGTATAATGCTAGTCATAATATAGCAAAGAACTTGTTACCCTAGTAACAATCAATGACTTCATGACAGCGAGAATACATAAAAATTGGGCACAACACCACAGGCACCTGCTCACTCTCACACACACATACACTTGTTAGGCCTCGTTCTGGTCCCCACTCCAGGTGACTAGCCAGCATGTCTTTGCTAATCTAATGAAAATGTGGTAATATAATGAAAAGCGCAGTACATTTTGTTCCCCATTCCCCGGGAGGCGCTCTCCCACAATACACCAACCGCTGAGAGGTCAGGGCCAAGTGTGTGAGTGTATGAGTGTGCGTGTGTGTGTGAGTATTCAGCTAAAGCTAATGTAGCATAAATATCACGCAGGCAGATCAGTGGCTCCCCACAGTTCCACACAAAACTGTTTGACAGCAGCAGCGATGATGGTACGCTGCGGCCGAGTCACACACTCCAGTCGGCTCTGAAAAGTTGGCATCGTTCACTCACACACACACACACACACACACACACGCACACACACATGCACACACGCACACACGCACGCACACACGCACACACACACACACACACACACACACACACACACACACACACACACACACACACACACACACACACACACAAAGAGCAAGATAGTGGTTAAGTTCTAAAGGCACAAGCATGACCTATTTATATCAAGATTTTTGATAATAACTAATAACTCAAAATTATTAAGTTAATGATAACTAATTATTCTAAAAATGCATAGCCAAGTTAACCAATTAAAAACTTTATTAAGGATATGTAACTGGCAAAAATAAATGTAAACAAAAAAAATGCTCGCTACAAAGCTAGACCTCAGTAACAGTTAACAGTGTGTGTCCAAGAGAAAGACAGACAGATAAAGACGGAGCGGCAGATAAAGAGACAGATAAAGACTGACTGATAGATAATACATTGACAGACTAGCCAGTGAGTGAGCTAGCTATCATGCAGTGATTTATGCAAATTTATGCAAATTATTTTACTTGCTATATTTTTTTCTGTTTAATGCTAATCGATTAAAGTAACAGTAGAATTTAAGTTTACCACATTCCTACACTCTGCTCTGGAATTTGGATCTAAATAATGATTGTTGTAGGACAGGTGAAGGTTGATGATGATTAGCTATTTCATGAAATGAAAGACAGTTCCCAAAGGAGCGCTCATATTTTCGAGTTTGGATGTTCTTTACATCCCGGGGTGGGTTCTTTTAACACACAGTTCTCCTGCCCTCGCTGCCCTGCTGCTGTTTTATTAGAACCCTAGTCCCGCTGCGCTCCTGAATTATGTGTGTGTCATGTCTCTGAAGTGCTCCATATTTCCTCTCCCAGAGTTCAGGATTAAATTTCCCACACAGGGCTGTAATGCCGCATAGGCCCAGTCCTGGGACAGAGATGCTTGCCGCCATCTTTCCATTAGCGGAATCATTCGGATTATACATTTCATATTTGGGGAATCCAAAAAAATAAAAAATAAATATGAAAAAAATAATAATAAATAACATCTGTAAATGAAATGTATTTAAAAATAATATATATAATATATACTGCAAAAATAATTGTACAGTATATAATAGATATATTATAATGGATTATTAATCTTAGTTTTATATGTAAGTGACAATGAAATAAATTGATTATTTCATTTTGATTGAATGTTTTCTAAATTACTGTTGGATTTATTATATGATTAGGTTTTATAGAAATCAGAGGAGTATAAAAATTATATAGAAATTAAATATATTCAGATAACTTGTTATTTATAATTGCATTATTTTTTCATAGCAATTTCACTATTAAATATTTTTACAAACATTTACTTATCATACTTACCAGACCGGATTTGTCAATTTTACATGGCTCATACAATAAATTCCCATAAGCTAGTCTAAAACTTTCTATTTATAAACAAATTATTAAAAAATATATTTTCACATATATAAAAGTTTATATTGGCTAATTTCAATCTGCAACAATTAATAAACTTGCTAAACAGTTTACACAAAAGAACACAAGGCATATTGCTGTTCTTTACATATTGATTATGGAAGCAGTTTAGTATGTGCACACTTTAGTTTAAAGGGTTTTATATATACAGTATAAACCTTACAACAGCATGTTTTTCGAATAGATCCCCTTTAGGAATGTAATTCATGGTTTCTTTTGTATTCACTATCCAAAAGTTGCATTTTAAAATTCCACATTGCGCTCTTGAGGTGCCTGGAGGACAAAGTGCTGGTTTTGATCGTAAGTTTGCATTCTGAAGGCTTCCATTACAGCCGTCTGGACAAAACCTGAGTTTTCTGGCAGCCGTGAATTATCTGTGAACAACTCTGTGTTTTCTGTCGTCCTGGTAAGTGCCTGCTTTCAGCTCCTCATATTGTTCATCCGTCATCAGTGCTGAAGGCTGGAGCGTCGCTCTGATTGGACCCAATTTCACGAATAAGGAGATTTTACAAACAGGATGAGGCCAAGAGCAGAGGCTCAGCATCGGCACAGCTAAGAAACGTAGACACTCTCAGTCGGAGGAGAAGAGTAATGGATCCCTAGTTTCTACTTCTTTGTCTCTGATATTGGGCTGTAAATATTGATTTCTTTCTAGAACGCTGCAAGGAAAAGTGATCAGCAATGACCAGTGTGTGCATGCGAGCGTGTGTGTGTGTGTGTGTGTGTGTGTGTGTGTGTGTGTGTGTGTGTGTGTGTGTGTGTGATGTAAGGAGGGGCAAAAACAGAGACAGACAGAGAGAGGGATGGAAACAGAGACAGAGAGAAAGGCAAAAAAAATACAAAAAAATTGAGAGAGAGAGAGAGCAAGAGAGAGACAGACAGAAAGACAGACAGACACTCCAGAGTGTTGGACTTAATACTCCCACACAAAATTAAATGTGAAAATAATGACTGAGTCACTGCTGTGATTTTCTCAACATTAACATTACACTGAAAATCACACACACACACACACACACACACACACACACACACACACACACACACACACACACACACACACACACACACACACACACACACACACTTAAATGCCTCCAGTGTGTTCCCAAATTAGCCAGTAATGATGTAGACTTACACACTTTAACCCTGCTCTCGTGTGCACTACTTAGCCATTGAGTCTTCTTGCCTCAGGATGTCTGTAAATTGTATTCACACACACACACACACACACACACACACACACACACACACACACACACACACACACACACACACACACACACACACACAAATAATGTCTTCATTCCAGTATAAGCAGTCTCAATGGGGATGAAGCCTCAAAAAAGCACTCAGTGACAGGGCGTCACAACTGTCACACTATATATATATATATATATATATTAAAACAATCTATTATTATTATTAGACAGTCACATGGTGTAGGTTTGATCTTTTTAGAGTTAGAAGTGATGTTATGGAATGTCATTAAAACAAGTTAGTTCCTCTTCTTTCTTGTGTTATAGCAGCTATAAGCGGACATTACTTTTGGAGTTTTTATGAGGTTAATAAGGCAAGGGGGGGAAAAAGCTTGTTAAATGACAGATGCCACACCTCCATCTCGAAGATGACAGAAGAAGATTCCTTCCATACATGAATAACCTTCACCATGACAACGATTGCAAAACTGGAGATTCAGGATTACATATTGGATCCATATGTAGTAGTTTATTGGTTATTATCTCAACTTATAAGTGAATACACACGATTCAATAATCAAGACCATACACTAGCACACAAATCCAAAACAACAGAGGGAAAATTCTCTATTGGAATATGATGAGGCAGGAATAAGGCAAGGCAGAAACAGGACGAGAGGCTCAGAGGTTACTCACAATACAGAGGGGTATAAGTTGAGAAAAAAATATGTTTTTATCCATTTATGGATTAGGATTAGGTTATGTAAGAGCTGTTAAAATATGAAATTATATATTAATAATATAATTATAATTATAGAATTGATAATGTTATATTAAAACACATTAACACTTTTAGTTTGATTATCAATTACATACTGCAGTAGTAAATTGGTAACAGGATCACGGGCACCCAAGGGCTTTCTATGTCTGTGGGGAGAAAAAAGCTAACCCATCCAGTCCAATCCCACAGAAAACCCAATGCAGCACAAAACCCCCCAAAAGTCAATGCTGCACCACAGTCAGCCATGTACAGTATGGGGCTCAGCAGGTAAAGAGCCCAAAACCACTGACCTAGCCAGTACAGTAAATACAGAAAAGTAATCAACTTTTTTTTTATTGGTTTCCAATAGGCAACTAAGTTTAATGTAGATATAACATAATCTGTATATAAAATTGCTCGCTCTCTGTGCAGTTGCAAGCTGAACAATCACAGTTCACAATACTGACTCAATTCCCATAAGCTCATGAAAGAAACTTATGATCGAATGCAAATTTTCCCTGACTATAAAGTTTCTTGTTTTCATTCATATACAGTTTAAGAAATGAGGCTTAGGCCATGGTGTGCTTCTGTACCTTAGGTGTGATGAATGAATAAATCCTGATGATATGTAGCCATGATATGTAGCCATGATATCTGTAATGTTTTATTACAGATATCTGATATCTTTTTTTTCCCCATTATTTATTTATTTTTTAATACCTTTAACCTTTTCTGTTGGGGAATACTCTGAAACAAAAGCTCTGTTGCTCTAATGATCACACAAACATCGGTGTTCATACTATGCGTCTAAAATGTGATGTTGTAGAAACGAGTATTTCCTGGCTATGTAAAGTCTGAGAGTCATGTTCATGAAATCCTTGAGATAATACCCAGTTGGGAGCACAGCACATTACATAAAGACCGCACGTGACAGGAAGCACTCATTTTACACTGCTGTAAAACTTAGAACCTGAGGTGTACAAACAGTAAATAATCATTATTTTATTAATAAAATCTGCCAT
>CM059219.1:12345755-12348255 GCA_030347435.1 Clarias fuscus
ACACTGTATTAAAGAAACAATGTTAAACTTATTTACATGTTTTTCAGGAACAGTGAGTTTTAGTTTTTTGTTACATTGTTTTTTTTGTTTTTTTTTTTTAGTTTATTTTATTTGGACAGTAGCGTTTTTACCACACATCTTTTTTCTACTTTAAGAATGAAAGCTGTTAGCTGTAAGAATCAGTTAATTTGTTCTTCGGTGTCTATGAGTTTGTCTGTGTGTGCTGTGCTGCTACCCTACTCAGAGATTGACTTTGGGTTTTCCATTTTGTGATGGGTTCTGTGGTAGACGTCTCCTCTCTTTTTCTGCTTGGTTTGGCTGTAGTGCTCTCTTTAGGTGTCAGTGGTGGATTGCAGATCTCTGACTCCTGTACCTCTTCGGTGCAGACATTAAGGGTGGAATCAGCGTTATGGGAGGGGTTGCTGTCAGCGCTCAATACTGATGTCAGTATTCATATGAGCACCGGATGTGTTTCATGTTGGCGCTCTTACTTCCCGAGCGGGATAGCTTTCATGGAGCTGATGAACTTCCAGAAGCAGGCCAGCCCCTTCAAGATTGTCTCGTCCTTAATAAATGTTTGAGACTTGTGTCGTGGGTTTAAACGTAGACTGCAGAACCTCTCAGATATATTCCACTCTGTGTCAATGTTCTTGTGAGGTTTATCTTGGTCAAAAACACCTCCACTACTTTGTTCATCTGGGAGGCAGAGTAAATATTTTCACATCCTACAGGTACCTGCTCTCCTACCTGTAGTCTGTCCACCGGCACACACCTTACGTTCTGTCGGAGAGGCCGTGTCTCTCAACCAGCCTCAGAAGCCATAGTGCCCAACTCATTCTCATCACTCTAAACTTTTAACTTTTTTATTTACTAGTAACATTCATTAATACAAAAGAAATAAATACAAATAGTCGGGAAAAATTGGCAGTCTTTCAAAAACTTGCCAAAATGTTATTCATATTCAACGTGCTCTCCTAACACCCAGTACATGCGTCGAGAGAGAGAGAGAGAGAGAGAGAGAGAGAGAGAATTTGGGGAGGATTATAAAAAACCTGCAAGAACATGAAATATATATATATTTTTAAAAAGGTTAGTAACACGTTACACATTTTTTAAAAATCTTTTTTTTTTCAACTTTTAGAAAAATTTCCTGAAACTTGATTTAATGATCATTAAAACTCTTTTTTTTCCCCCAACATGTCAGACACAAAAAAAAGAGTCTATGGCAACAAGAGTTTGTTTCTCAACATGTGAATCTGAAGGAAGCAGATCTTTCGAAGTTCAATAGAAATTGTTTGGATGGCTTCACAGGTGTCCATTGATTGATTGATTGATCCAGTCCTTTTGAAATTCAATTTACAGAGCACAGACCTGTTCAAACATCATTCCTAAAACTGCTGCATAGTCACCCAGCTCCTCAAGGACAATTACAACTTGTTCATACCCCTTCTGCACCCCTCTGATCCAATCCTCTACAGTACAACTCTGGTTAAAGAGAACAAGAGAAGTTTTGTAAAAACAAAGATATTTCTACAGGTAATTATGATAAAAATTAAATATACGAATAAGGCTATACACCACCAGAGTGTGTAAAAGACTGGAAGTTCTGGAATTCTAAGCTCTGTATCATTCCGAATTCAAAAGGCTTTGATATTTTCAAGGATTTTACTTTGTCGTTCTCAGGAGTAACTACATGTTTGGAGTGATGTTTTAAATTAACCAGTCAATTCAGTTTTCAAACAAACAGCTTAACAGGTATAACACTCATTAGCGTTAGACATTAGCGACTCTGGCAGGTTTTATATTTCTTAACTTACAGAGTACAGAAGTGCCACTACTGCGTAACTGCTAAACACTTCAGGGTTTTTCTAGAAGTTTTGTTAAGTAAGCGCTTGTGCGACCATGCGTGATAGGGTGGAGCAGGACCTGACTTTTGACATGACTTTTGCCCTGTTACTGGTCAAAGTGGGGAAAAGGGAATCACATGGTTGCATTTCAGGGAAGGTAAATATCTGGCTCAAGTTGATTTTTTTTTTCTTCAGTTTATTCAGTCTGTGTCTTAAAAGTTTTTAAGTACACAAAGTTGCCTGTTGTCTCAACAAGGACCACCGTAAAAAGTTGGGCCAATAACACAATATTAATTCATTCAACATTTATCTAGTTGGAGTTTTTACAGTGTAAGTAAGAAAGAATAAATGGAAAAAGGGAAAGAAGAATATGAAACATACAGAAGAAGCAAAATTGGGAGAAAATGTATATAATAATAATAATAATAATAATAATAATAATAATAATAACCAAAAAAACAACAACAACAACAACAACAATAATAATGTCTTGAGCATGTCTTTCTTTTTTTCCTTTTTTTTAAACAAAGTTCTAACTAAACTGAATAAACGTAAATGCAGGTGAATCAAATAGCAAATAATAAAGCTCACTGATCATTCGCTGTGCCGTGAGTGTAATTACTATAATGTTCATGTTAATTATCATCAGAGTT
>CM059219.1:12350755-12375755 GCA_030347435.1 Clarias fuscus
ATCACTCAAATGTGTGGTGAAATTGCACCAGAAAAAATAAAAAATAAAAAAAACAATGACAGTAAAAATCACAGCTACAGTATTTTAATAGTGAGATTAAAGGCATACAGTGTACAGTAACTTGAACATGCATGATTGGGACTAAACTGCTGTCTGGTCATAAGAAAACCACTGGGTATTGAGGCTAATCATTAAAAAAGGCTTACATTTTCTAGGGAGGAGATTTGACTTTGGAGCCATGGAAAAAGTTCCTGTGGTCTGAAGAGTCCAAATTTACCCAATGAGGGTAAGAAGGAGAGGTCATGAAAGGCATGCACCCATACAGTACATACAGTACATAGTGGCATGTGTACAAGCCTCTTATGATTTAGGGTTGCTTCAGTTGGTCAGGTCTAGACTAGGCATTGTTATGTGGCAACAAAATGAAGTCAGCTGATGACCTGAATGTACTGAAAGACCAGGGTGTCACATCTATAGATTTTCCATTCCTGATGGCGAAACTACTGTATATTCCAGGACAATAACGCCAAGATTCTTTAGGCTCAAATTGTGAAAAAGTGCTTCTAGGAGTATCATGAACCATTTTCACACTTGAATTGACCTTAGCTCTATTGAATGGTTTTGGGATGTGGTGGAGAGTTCAGGAGATCAAAAATATGTAACACCATAATGCTTTAAAATCTTACTATTACTATTAAGTTTACATGGACAGTATTTCTCAAATCTGATTCAAATTCTGATTTTCAGATAAAAAATCTGATTAGAGATTTTCACTTAGACTTAACTGTTTTATGGACAAAGAGCTGATAAGATTTGTGTTCACATGCAAAATGTAATGTTTTGACAAACACGATGGCGTTCTGCCTACTGTGAAGCATTTAACATGCTGGTTAAAATTAAATGGTTAAGGTTTTACAATCATCCTGTCTTCTGCATTATGAGTGTTTACAAGTTTTTATCTATGATTGGGTAAATGGTTTACCTCATGTGAAATAATCGGTGCTCTTTCCTCACTCAATAAAAGTTCTAAATCACTGCAGAGTAACAGCATGGAGTTCTAAATTATTATAGTGTAAAAGTGGGGAGTTCTAAATTATTATAGTGTAAAAGTGAGGCATTCTAAATTATTATAGTGTAAAAGTGGGGAGTTCTAAATTGTTATAGTGTAAAAGTGGGGAGTTCTAAATTGTTATAGTGTAAAAGTGGGGAGTTCTAAATTATTATAGTGTAAAAGTGGGGAGGTCTAAATTGTTATAGTGTAAAAGTGGGGCATTCTAAATTATTATAGTGTAAAAGTGGGGAGGTCTAAATTGTTATAGTGTAAAAGTGGGGCATTCTAAATTATTATAGTGTAAAAGTGGGGAGTTCTAAATTGTTATAGTGTAAAAGTGGGGAGTTCTAAATTATTATAGTGTAAAAGTGGGGCATTCTAAATTATTATAGTGTAAAAGTGGGGAGTTCTAATTTGTTATAGTGTAAAAGTGGGGAGTTCTAAATTATTATAGTGTAAAAGTGGGGCATTCTAAATTATTATAGTGTAAAAGTGGGGAGTTCTAAATTGTTATAGTGTAAAAGTGGGGAGTTCTAAATTGTTATAGTGTAAAAGTGGGGAGTTCTAAATTATTATAGTGTAACACCCTGGAGTTCTAAATTGTTATAGTGTAAAAGTGGGGAGTTCTAAATTATTATAGTGTAAAAGTGGGGAGGTCTAAATTGTTATAGTGTAAAAGTGGGGCATTCTAAATTATTATAGTGTAAAAGTGGGGAGTTCTAAATTGTTATAGTGTAAAAGTGGGGAGTTCTAAATTATTATAGTGTAAAAGTGGGGCATTCTAAATTATTATAGTGTAAAAGTGGGGAGTTCTAATTTGTTATAGTGTAAAAGTGGGGAGTTCTAAATTATTATAGTGTAAAAGTGGGGCATTCTAAATTATTATAGTGTAAAAGTGGGGAGTTCTAAATTGTTATAGTGTAAAAGTGGGGAGTTCTAAATTATTATAGTGTAACACCCTGGAGTTCTAAATTATTATAGTGTAAAAGTGGGGAGTTCTAAATTATTATAGTGTAAAAGTGGGGAGTTCTAAATTGTTATAGTGTAACACCCTGGAGTTCTAAATTATTATAGTGTAAAAGTGGGGAGTTCTAAATTGTTATAGTGTAACACCCTGGAGTTCTAAATTATTATAGTGTAAAAGTGGGGAGTTCTAAATTATTATAGTGTAAAAGTGGGGAGTTCTAAATTGTTATAGTGTAACACCCTGGAGTTCTAAATTATTATAGTGTAAAAGTGGGGAGTTCTAAATTATTATAGTGTAAAAGTGGGGAGTTCTAAATTGTTATAGTGTAAAAGTGGGGAGTTCTAAATTATTATAGTGTAAAAGTGGGGAGTTCTAAATTATTATAGTGTAAAAGTGGGGAGGTCTAAATTATTATAGTGTAAAAGTGGGGAGTTCTAAATTGTTATAGTGTAAAAGTGGGGAGTTCTAAATTATTATAGTGTAAAAGTGGGGAGTTCTAAATTGTTATAGTGTAAAAGTGGGGAGTTCTAAATTATTATAGTGTAAAAGTGGGGAGTTCTAAATTGTTATAGTGTAAAAGTGGGGAGTTCTAAATTATTATAGTGTAAAAGTGGGGAGGTCTAAATTGTTACAGTGTAAAAGTGGAGAGTTCTAAATTATTATAGTGTAAAAGTGGGGAGTTCTAAATTATTATAGTGTAAAAGTGGGGAGTTCTAAATTGTTACAGTGTAAAAGTGGGGAGTTCTAAATTATTATAGTGTAAAAGTGGGGAGTTCTAAATTATTATAGTGTAAAAGTGGGGAGTTCTAATTTGTTATAGTGTAAAAGTGGGGAGTTCTAAATTATTATAGTGTAAAAGTGGGGAGTTCTAAATTATTATAGTGTAACACCCTGGAGTTCTAAATTATTATAGTGTAAAAGTGGGGAGTTCTAAATTATTATAGTGTAAAAGTGGGGAGTTCTAAATTATTATAGTGTAAAAGTGGGGAGTTCTAAATTATTATAGTGTAAAAGTGGGGAGGTCTAAATTGTTATAGTGTAAAAGTGGGGAGTTCTAAATTATTATAGTGTAAAAGTGGGGAGTTCTAAATTATTATAGTGTAAAAGTGGGGAGTTCTAATTTGTTATAGTGTAAAAGTGGGGAGTTCTAAATTATTATAGTGTAAAAGTGGGGAGTTCTAAATTATTATAGTGTAACACCCTGGAGTTCTAAATTATTATAGTGTAAAAGTGGGGAGTTCTAAATTATTGTAGTGTAAAAGTGGGGAGTTCTAAATTATTATAGTGTAACACCCTGGAGTTCTAAATTATTATAGTGTAAAAGTGGGGAGTTCTAAATTATTGTAGTGTAAAAGTGGGGAGTTCTAAATTATTATAGTGTAAAAGTGGGGAGTTCTAAATTATTATAGTGTAAAAGTGGGAAGTTCTAAATTATTATAGTGTAAAAGTGGGGAGTTCTAAATTATTATAGTGTAAAAGTGGGAAGCTCTAAATTATTATAGTGTAAAAGTGGGGAGTTCTAAATTATTATAGTGTAAAAGTGGGGAGTTCTAAATTGTTATAGTGTAAAAGTGGGGAGTTCTAAATTATTATAGTGTAAAAGTGGGGAGTTTTAAATTATTATAGTGTAACACCATGGAATTCTAAATTATTATAGTGTAACACAATGGAGTTCTAAATTGTAATATAGTGTAACAGCGTGAAGTTCTAACTCATTACAGTGTAACAGCTTAGCGTTCTAAATGATTGCAGTCCAACCCTGTGGAGTTCTATAAAATTATACTGTAACACTGTGGAGTTATACACCACTATTATATTGTAATAGTGTGACTTTCTAACTCATTATAGTGTAGCAGTGTTGGGGTCTAAATCATTAAAGTGTAACAGCATAGAGCTCTAAATCATTATATAGTGTGACAGCATGGAGTTCTAAATCTTTACAATGAAATGGCGTGGAGTTCTAACTCATTATATTGTAACAGCTTATAGTTCTAAATCATAGCAGTCTAAGCCTGTGGAGTTCTATGTGATTAGACAGTAACAGTGTAGAGTCCTAAATCATTACCAGTGTAAACCTGTGGAGTTCTATTTGATTAGACAGTAACAGTGTAGAGTTCTTTATCATTACTGTGTAACAGTATGGAGTTTAATATCATTGAACATGTTGCGATGTGATTTATTACAGTGTAATAGTGTGGTGTTGTATGTCATTACTGTGTAGCAGAAAGGAGTTCTGTAATAGTGTAACTGAGGCAGGAATTGAACCCTGGAGGTGCACATTACAGCACACTTACCACTATGCAACTGTGCCACCGAACACAAGGTTTATTTTTGAGGTTATTTTTTTATGAGGTTGTTTTATATTTTGTGGGACTGAAGGAGATTCTCAGGACACTGAAGAGGATTTTGCATCATATACACTAAAACCACCACTGATTACAGTGTAAGAGGATGACATTTTAAATCATGACAGAGTAACATGCGAGATTCACTATTGTAATAAGGTAACAGTGTGGAGCTATACATTCCATCATTACAGGCTTTATGCTGTATGTCTCTCTTTTACACGCACACACATGCACATCATCAGGAGAGGCGAACTGTGTGTGTGTGTGTGTGTGTGTGTGTGTGTGTGTGTGTGTGTGTGTGTGTGTGTGTGTGTGTGTGTGTGTGTGTGTGTGTGTGTGTGTGTGTGTGTGTGTGTGTGTGTGTGTGTGAGAGAGAGAGAGAGAGAGATATTAAATATTTAGAGAACAGGTTGATTGATCGTGCACATATTCTTTAGCAGAAACTCGTTCCTGTAATGAACAGTGACAGCAAACCAATAACGGACAAAATTAATACACTCAATATGTGCTGCTCTAGTGTGTGTGTGTTTGTGTGTGTTTTCCTGATATCCAGCATTCATCCAAAGTGACCCGTGCATTAGTCATGCGTATTCAGGTTTTTTTTCACGCGGAAATGAAGCGTGATCTCCAGCCGTCGGTGAGTGCTGTGATCCAGCGGCCGGTGCCATGCACTGTGGTGTGCACGGCGGGTGAAGGGGCACGGAGGGCTCGGCTCCCGCGGGTCCGGGGGTAACAGAACGCTCAGCTCCAGATGGCAGTCGGCCCTGATGGGCGCTCACACACACTCGCCCTTGTGCCATGGCGGGCACAGCATGTGCCAGCTGGACCGGGTACAGCACAGAACTGAGGACATTCCGGAGTTAGCACTGTCTGTTAACCAGGAGGGATAGATAGATAGATAGATAGATAGATAGATAGATAGATAGATAGATAGATAGATAGATAGATAGATAGATAGATAGACTTAAAAATATTTCATCATTTACTATAGTCATTCATACAGAGTGATACTGTAGGATAAAATGTTGTAAAAGCTGATGGTGCAGTTTTACAAAGATCATGGTGAATTCTGAACTAAAAGCATTGGCTGATCTAAAGCTCTTTCTATGTGGGTTTAGGAACATAAGGTGCTTAAGCAATAAAGACAGATTCTGAGTAAATTAGCATACTTTTCTAGGAAGAATTCAGAGCTGCTTAGAGCAGGTGTTAAAGCACATTTTTTTCTCTGAAGGCCATAGGGACTAAAACACTCATATCTTAGAGCAGACTTCCAGATGATCTGAGGTCATGTGATGGTGAGTAGCTCTGGACCTATTTAAGGTCTCTTGAGCGTTTTGAGACCTGAAACGTTTTGAGACATCAAATACTTTTTTTGTTTGTTTTGATTTCTACTGAAACAGGAAGTTTCACATCAGGGGGGTGAGATGAGAGGACTTCACATGGTGATGAACTAGATAAGCAGCATTCTAAATTCAGCTGTCCTTTAACTTTCTCACACCCAAACACTAATTTTGTGCGCCTCATAATGTCTTCTCTATATGTCTAATTATTAGCATCGCACAACTATTCAACTTAATCAATGTTTTCAAGCAGGACGCAGTCTGGCAAAGGAGTAATACCCAAGAGTTCCGGTGAAAATTATTTCTCATCAGTGTAGGAGATCTTAATAAGATCTTGATTATGTGATGATGTTCCCTATGTCAGATTATGGGATTAAGATTAACAAGATAAATGCTTTAAAAAACATGTCTGTTTGCAATGTTATATTAACAAACCAATAACATTTAAATTCCTACTTTCAAAAATATATGCCATTACTAAAACATACTGTATAAAACAACAACAATTCAAACAGACTTTGATTATAATATTATTTTTATCATAAGTGTATAAATATTAGTTTTAAATATTGTAAACCTTTGCAATTTTGTAATATTTTCATGTATTATCCACATCTAATAACACAATTATTTTCCTGACCAGGACATTCATTCATTCATCATTCATTCTCTATACCGCTTATACTGTGCAGGGTCATGGGAGGCCTGAAACCTATCCCAGGAGACTTCCTGGATGAGGCAATGTACAACCCTTTAAGGGTGCCAGTCCATCACAGGGCACACACACACACACACACACACACACACACACACACACACACACACACACACACACACACACACACACACACACACACACACACACACACACACACACACACACACACACACACACACACACACACACATTACGGACAATTTGGAAATTTGGAGTATAGAAGGGAACAGAGTACCCAGAGGAAAGCCACCAAAAATCTAAAATGGGGAGAGCATGCAAACTCCACACACACACAGGCCCATAGCAGGAATCAAACCCTGGACGCTGGAGATACAAAGCCACAGTGTTAACTACTATGCCACTGTGCCAGCAATGTGAATATTCATTTAATAAACATGCAGCCTTTTGCAGTGCAATACAAACTAAATGTTGCATCCTATTTACTGTTCTTGTGCAAGTGCACGTTATCAGCATGGGGAACAGCATGTGGATGGTTTGTGATGTTATATTTATACATTGTTGTTTGGGGTTTGGGCCTACATATAGTCAAGTGTCAGATCTATTAGCATTTTCCTCCCTCTGTTATATTACCGGGATAGGTTTGAATAAAAATGTTAGTGAAGAGTGGGCTTTTAGCTTTAATACAAGAGGTTTAGCAAAAATATTACATCAGCCATTTAGCAATTCAAACTTTATTTATTTATTTATTTATTTTTACAAAGTCTCTCTATTTTCATAGCCTTGAATGTATTGAGCATTATCAAAGAAAAAAAAAATAAATCTAGGCTTATTTTGATAGTCGGATGCAAAACCATTGCAGTCGGAGACTGCCTAAAGTCTTGAACCCATTTGCAAGGTCTTTGCAGCATCTACCTTCAGTTACTGTTTCTTTGTGGGTCTTTCTGCCTTTGGTTTCAGCTTAAGGAAGTGAAAAACATGCTCATTTGAGTTGATGTCAGGTGACTTAAAGAAAACTCAATTTCTTTGCCTTGGGTTGCTCTTCCAAACATTCAGGTTAATCTTGTAATCTTATATTAAAATCTTATTTTCCCAATGTATAATCTAGCCTTTCTATTCTTGGGTGTTCTTGACATACAGTATTGTGCAAGTATTGAGCCACTTCTCATTTCTTCATATTTTGCTTCCAAAGAGCCAGACTTTTTCTTTTTTTAATATAGTCTTGAGGAATAGTTCTCATGGCTTCCTGAAGGTCTTTTTTTCTCTCTTGTTTTCTCAATTTTTGACTCTCATTTTCACACTAGTCCCTGTACAGTACCTGTACAGTTTCAGAGGAATGTTTTTGTTGGTTAAGCCCCACAGTGACCTATGAATCATTGAAGCATAACTAACTTAAGTGATTGAATCAGTGAGAAACAGGTGCAGATGATGACAGATGATCAGGCTGGTGATTAGTATACTGGTGATGGTTGCTGCTGAGGTTATAAAAAAACACACACACACATTTTAAACGGTACTTTTAGGCACTTTGCAGCCTGTCACAGTAAACATTTGTTTCCATTCCTTTAATTGAATTTCCAATCTAATATCATTTAATAATTTCCGATTTAAAACCATCGAAACTATATACAGTATTTCCACCGTTGCATTTAGACTAGACTTTAGCAATAATATGACAACTTCCAAATGCAAACATAGCACTTGAAATCAGCCCCAGATTTTTTATCGCTTTAATTTGTCATGAAATAATGAAGCACGCGACCATCAAACTCCTCATGTGTGTCAGTTCTCCAATAACTTTTAAGGCTGTAAAAATGAAGTGACTGACAATAAAATGTAAACAATAACTGTAATTCTAATATAATAGTAATATTTTTGTCAAAAAGAACATATTTTTGTTCAAACCTGGAAGTCTACAATCATGTCTTCAACGCTTCATTTCAAATCCACTGATGTGGTTTACAGAGACATAATTACAGGAATTATGCATAAACTTAGATTTTTTTCCCCCACCCTTCATCATTGTTGAAGTTACTGTATGTGAGCAGAGACGTTAACTGTTCCACCATTTCCAACACACTTGGTATGTTCACAAGAATTAATCCCAAACTAGTGCACGAAGTAGTAAATATAAGGGACTTACATTCAGTGTTTCTGAGTTTCTCTGCATTCTCTCTCTCTCTCTCTCTCTCTCTGCAGCAGAACATCCATAATGTAGTGTGTTATATAATTACTGTGTTAAACTGAGTAGTGAAGAGACTGTGTGTGTGTGTGTGTGTGTGTGTGTGTGTGTGTGTGTGTGTGTGTGTGTGTGTGTGTGTGTGTGTGTGTGTGTGTGTGTGTGTGGGGGGGCATATTTTAAGTGCTGTTTAAATATATAAGCAAAAAGTAAACGATGACCCTGAACAATAAGACAATGGGATAACTGGAATGCTTTTTTATATTATCATTTTTTTTTCTTTCTTATTTTTATTTTCTTACTTTACTAATTGCTTTGGTTTCTTTTTTTATTGGATCACTTTTCTTTATTTTTGCTACACAGCAAAGCACACTTTTATCACATTTTTTTCTTCATATGTACTGCACCATGTGATTGTGCTTCCGTTACTTGTTACAGTAGTTACATTAGTGTCATAGTGTTTCATATACAGAACTTGTCTCAGTGAACTACAAGCAGAATAAAAGAGAAAATGAAGAAGAATGAAGAAGATTTTGACTGGGCTGCAAGCTTTATGAAAAAAAATATATATAATAAAAAATGGTGTGTAGCAGCAGTGTCTCAAACAAGCCCACACAGCTGGGTTTCAGAACGAGGTCTGAAGCTCATCTCAACAAGGAAATTAAACCCAAATAAGCAGCAACACATGATCAATACGTGATGGGATCGGATGAAGGTCGAGATACAGAGCTCTGTACTGCTTATTGATTTCAATATCATTTCGGCTCCACAAAAAATCTGCTTAATTATGGAGTTTTATTCTCTGACTGGGAGTCGGCGATGTGCAGAATGCTTCATTATCGAAACAGCAGTGCCATCTGATTCAATCAAAACTTCCACAAAACTCAGAAAGACGAGGCAAAGCTAAGCATGAAATTGTGCTGAGCCGAAGAAAATAACTTTGCATTGTGTGTGTGTGTGTGTGTGTGTGTGTGTGTGTGTGTGTGTGTGTGTGTGTGTGTGTGTGTGTGTGTGTGTGTGTGTGTGTGTGTGTGTGTGTGTGGATCTGTCTATCTGCATTGGTGTCATGGGGGCAAGTGGTGACAAACGATGGCAAATTGGAGTGAAAGCCTCCCGCCGCTTTTTCATCATGCCAACAGGAATCAAAGACAAACAAGCGGCTGGAGACACACACACACACACACACACACACACACACACACACACACACACACACACACACACACACACACACACACACACACCCACACACACACACACATGCTGGCGTGGAGTTGGAGTCTGGAGATTCCTCTAACTGATTTGCATAAAAAATGTGCTCTGATTTGTTTTTTTTCTAAAACAGAACTTCACACAGATCAAAGGCTGAGAAGATTCTTCATCATCATCATCATCATCATCATTAAACGTTCAGTTAGAGGATTTATATCTAGAATTACAAAGTTAAAAGAGAATACTAGGGAATTTAAATTAAACCTTAAAACTTAAACTATCATGCAAAGGTAAACCCATGAGGAACACAACACAATATTAAAGTAGAGAAACCAGACTTTAAACTATAAACAAGGGCCAGTACTAACAACCAAAAATAAACATTAGAACGCTATCCATAACTATTATGCGAACAAAAAACAGCATAAACACAACAGCTACAGTAGAACGAAAATGTAAGCATAATTCAAATACAAACAAAACAAGATTATGAAGTAAAACCAAAATTACAGCTAGAACCGGCATTACACTGTGTATTAGAACCAGGAATAAAAATAGAATATATATATATATATATATATATATATAAACTGTAAAGCAGTTTGTTTTATATATCTATTTTGTCTATGATACACAATTCATTTGTGTGTGTGTGTGTGTGTGTGTGTGTGTGTGTGTGTGTGTGTGTGTGTGTGTGTGTGTGTGTGTGTGTGTGTGTATACACATGCATACATGTGTGTCCAGTTCATGCGGGAAAAATGACCTGATAGAGTCGAAAATGGCATCCTCTGTGCTAATAATGAGAGAAAATTTGGTCACACCTCCCACTCAACTCCTATACACACACACACACACACACACACACACACACACACACACACACACACACACACACACACACACACACACACATACAGTACACACACACACACACGTACACGCACACGCACACACAAAACTCAGTGGGTCTGATTAGAAACAATAACAGTAGTGTGTAAGGATTTGTCATGCAAACCCAAACTGTAACAGGATTAAAATTGTTAGTTTAACACACACACACACACACACACACACACACACACACACACACACACACACACACACACACACACACACACACACACACACACACACACACGCACACACACACACACACACATTGATGTCTTTGGCTCCTTTAATCCTTGATCTTGACGGCTGTGCTTACTAAAGTAACACTCTTCCAAAAAAGACTAAATGAAATAAATTCAGGATCTGTGCATTCTGCTGAAGATTATGAAGAGGAGCAACAAGATGATGTCATCACAAAGCCCCAGCCAAAGTGGAATACTGCTGTATTGAGGCTGTAATCACAGCAACATCGAAGGGTCTTCTTCAGGTTAGTCAGAGTTTGGAGCAATGTGTCACAGTGCAGGAGACATTCTACTCACACACTCACTCATCTTCTATACCGCTATATCCTGTATTCAGGGTTGTGGGGGGCCTGGAGCCTATCTGAGGAGACTTAGGGCACGAGGCGGGGTACACTCTGGACAGGGTGCCAATCCATTGCAGCGCACACACATATACACACTCACACACATACACTCCGGGCAATTAGGGAACGCCAATTAGCCTATTCTGCATGTCTTTGGATTGTGGGAGGAAACCGGAGTACCCGGAGAAAACCCACCAAGCACAGGGAGAACATGCACACTCCAGTTACACAAAGACGGGAATCGAACCCGCACTCTGGAGGTGCTAACTACTACACCACAGTGCCAGCCGGAGACATTCTAGGCATCCAAAAAAATAAAATAAATAAATAAATAAATTATGATGCTCTAAATTGAAAAAATGTACTTGCGTGGATTTTGTTCATGTTTTTATGATTGTTTAGTGCAGACATGGAAAGCTTTGAGCTGTCACTACTGGAGCACTTCTCATCCAAGGGGTGATACAAATCCACTAAAATGGCTATTCTAATAAATAGTATGCTCGAACAGATACTACATTGTGTATGGTGATGTTTATTACAGAAGCACATGGCAGATTCATAGCCTCTCCAGTCTCAGGTGTTCAAAACATCCAAGCTATCCAGGTTGTGGTTTACAGGTGAGAAATCATAGCAGTTCTTGACAAGTCTTGACACCTTGTAGTAATTTGCGAGGTGTAGTAGGTACTTTGTGACACTTGGTAAATCATGACAGTTCTTGACAGTTAGGCGTGAGAATGTGATGGTTTGCAGCAGAGTTCTATGTGATTCACATATTGATCCATCTTAACATTTTGTGACTAATGTGTAGTCATTTAGTAGGTGATTTAATATGTGACATCACTGAGTCTGTCAGTATTTTTACATGATGGTCTTTTAGCCCCCCCAAAAAATTGACTTAAAAAAAAAAAAAAAGTAAACATTTATTTTAGCCCAGCTGAAATCATACTAAATCAAACTTCTCAGTCAGAAAAAGTCAGATTAGCACAGCCTATATGACTGTGAGTCAAGCTACTCCACTTGCATGTATACCTCAATTGGACACAGAAATCGCCCTGGTTGCCCTGCGCATGCTCCACAGTTCCCATTCTAGACTTTGACCTGGAAGTTAAAAATATTGCATAACAGAAGTCACTAACAATTTATTGTTAGTAGTGGTGTCATGTGCCTCCAGATAACACCACACACACACTGTGCATCTCATTTTTACATAAAGTAAAGTGAACAGCACGTACACAATGTACAGTTGTTTTTACCGCATGACATAATACTGTACCAGTTTGCAAGCTTACTTGTTTGTCAATACTGTGGTCTGCGACATAATAGATCAACCAGCAAAAAGTCCAATTCTAGCAATATAAAACGGGGCTTATCGCCACCTATCTAAATCATTTGCCCTTCTATGCATTGTATAATGGGACAAGTAATGGGACAGCTCAGCTTAACTGTGCATGAACGTATAAACATACTAAATGAGTCAAGTTACAGAAGTGACTAAGAACTCTCAGCAATTTCAATTCAGAAAACAAATAAATAAATAAACGAACAAACAAATAAACAAATAAATAAATGAATAAGCCTTTTAAACTTCTCACACACACACGCACACGCACACACACACACACGCACACACCCACACACACACACACACACACACACACACACACACACACACACACACACATACACACGTGGACAAAATTGTTGGTACCCTTCGGTCAATGAAAGAAAAACTCACAATGGTCACATAAATAACTTTAATCTGACAAAAGTAATAATTAAAAAATATTCTATGAATGTTAACCAATGAAAGTCAGACATTGGTTTTCAACCATGCTTCAACAGAATTATTTAAAAAAATAAACTCATGGAACAAGCCTGGACAAAAATGATGGTACCCCTAGAAAATACTGAAAATAATGTGACCAAAGGGACATGTTAATTCATGGTGTGTCCACTAATTAGCATCACAGGTGTCTACAATCTTGTAATCAGTCAGTGGGCCTATATATAGGGCTCCAGGTAGTCACTGTGTTGTTTGGTGACATGGTATGTACCACACTCAACATGGACCAGAGGAAGCGAAGGAAAGAGTTGTCTCAGGAGATTCGAAAGAAAATTATAGACAAGCATGTTAAAGGTAAAGGCTATAAGACCATTTCCAAGCAGCTAGATGTTCCTGTGACTACAGTTGCACATATTATTCAGAAATTTAAGATCCATGGGACTGTAGCCAACCTCCCTGGACGTGGCCGCAGGAGGAAAATTGATGACAAATCAAAGAGACGGATAATCCGAATGGTAACAAAAGAGCCCAGAAAGACTTCTAAAGAGATCCAAGGTGAACTTCATGGTCAAGGAACATCAGTGTCAGATCGCACCATCCGTCGTTGTTTGAGCCAAAGTGGACTACATGGGAGACGACCAAGGAGGCTTGTTGAAAACAAATCATAAAAAAGCGAGACTGGAATATGTCAAACTACATGTTCACAAGCCACAAAGCTTCTGGGAGACAGAGGAGACAAAAATGGAACTTTTTGCCAAGGCACATCAGCTCTGTTCACAGACGGAAAAATGAAGCATATGAAGAAAAGAACACTGTCCCTACTGTGAAACATGGAGGAGGCTCTGTTATGTTCTGGGGCTGCTTTGCTGCATCTGGCACAGGGTGTCTTGAATCTGTGCAGGGTACAATGAAATCTCAAGACTATCAAGGGATTCTAGAGAGAAATGTGCAGGCCAGTGTCAGAAAGCTGGGTCTCAGTCGCAGGTCATGGGTCTTGCAACAGGACAATGACCCAAAACACACAGCTAAAAACACCCAAGAATGGCTAAGAGGAAAACATTGGACTATTCTAAAGTGGCCTTCTATGAGCCCTGACCTCAATCCTATTGAGCATCTTTGGAAGGAGCTGAAACATGCCGTCTGGAAAAGGCACCCTTCAAACCAGAAACAACTGGAGCAGCTTGCTCATGAGGAGTGGGCCAAAATTCCTGCAGAGAGGTGCAGAAGTCTCATTGACAGTTACAGGAATCGTTTGATTGCAGTGATTGCCTCAAAAGGTTGTGCAACAAACTATTAAGTTAGGGGTACCATCATTTTTGTCCAGGCCTGTTCCATGAGTTCATTTTTTTAAATAATTCCGTTGAAGCATGGTTGAAAAGCAATGTCTGACTTTCATTGGTTAACAATCATAGAATTCTTATTTATTATTACTTTTGTCAGATTAAAGTTATTTATGTGACCATTGTGAGTTTTTCTTTCATTGACCGAAGGGTACCAACAATTTTGTCCACGTGTGTATGTGCTCCACATGCCAAAGTACTTCATTAATTATAAAGGAAATTTATAAATTTACTTGTAAATTGTAATTATATTATTTTTATTTGTTAAAGACTGTTGCTATTACATTTAATATCATGGAAAATCCATGACATAGTCTGTTTCTGTTCTCGCTTACATTATAGAACATATAAACAGTAGGACTATTACAAAGCAATGACTATGGAAACTCCTTCCGCAAACATTCAATAAACCTCCTTAATTTAAGAAAACCTTGCCATGTCAACACACTCCCTGTGAGCTAGAGTAATACTATAGAAACGGTATTGTAATAGACTGAGGCATTAATGGAAACGTGTGATTTGCACCTGCATTACTGTCAGAGTTGCTGTTATAGAAAATGCATTACCATGTTCTGACCAATCAGAATCCCAAATTTAGCAGCATATCAACTCCCAAGTAGTCCCTGTAGCTATAGTTTTAACAGACAAACTACATGTTAACCAAAATTTACTTTCATCTGTAAAATAAACCAAATAGCTCATCAGCCTTAATGAGCTGAGCAAAATCCCCCATTAACAACAGTGAGATGGCTAAAACAAAAAAATCCAAACCATAAAAAGTGATAATAAGGGAGAAAATTTGACTGTTAAATCTAAAGGTCACAGGTTCTTATCACATCCTCTGTGTGTCTGAGTTACAGATTTTCTAATGCAAAAGTTCAAACTGAAAATGAGCATAAAAGCAGGCAGCTGGAAACAGACGTACGGAACTCTGCCGCTTCATCACGGCTTAATTAAAGGTGGCGTTTCTAAAGAACTAATTGACAGTGTGTCTCTGTGCTCCGCCTCCAGGCTTAAGTATGAAATCAGTGTATTGTTTAAAGAAACTGGTTTATTTCACAGCAAGAGGTCGTCCAAGTGTTAATTACATCAGCACAGAGCAAGTGTTTTCTCTCTGATTCTCTGGGTCTGGGTCACACTACTTCGTTGGCTAATTAGCATGTAGAAAAGAGAGTATAAAAGAGCTTCTCTTCACAATGTGCATAATGGCTACATCAAAGATGGATAAATTCAAAAAATAATGTGTTTGCAAGAATACAGCAATATGTTCTTGTTTACAGTGTGTGTGTGTGTGTGTGTGTGTGTGTGTGTGTGTGTGTGTGTGTGTGTGTGTGTGTGTGTGTGTGTGTGTGTGTATTTACTTTACTGTCTCCAATTCTGAATGTCTGTTCACCTGTCTATCTGTTTGTGTCTGGTTATACAGGGTGGGTGAAAATTAACTAGACAATAACTAGGCAATAAGATAACATTGGCAACCTTATTTTCATGCACTATGGTGCACCACACCATTTTGCTCTTACTGTACAGTATATGCGTGGGTAAACCAGCAATTTCCAGGACACTGGCTGGGACGACAGGGACCTCATGAATGACCTCCAAGAAGTCCAGATCTCACTCCATGTGATTTTTTTCCTGTGCAAAGGAGGAGGTGTAAAGGATAAAGCCTCACAAACCAGAGGACTTGGAGGCATAAATCCAGGACGTTTTCACCAATAACTTCCTTCAGGAGACTAATCATTCCATTTGCTTTAAATTTCCTATGTAATAAAGTACATGTACAATTTGTTTAAATAAATTTGTGGACTTTATTACGAACTTTGAATGCATAGTTACTTTTCCCCTACCCCATATATGTCTGTCTATCATTCTGTCCATTCCCTGTTGTTGTTGGTCTTTCGGCTGCTCCCGGCAGTCCATCCGGTCTACACAGACAAGTTTTACGCCGGATGACCTTCCTGAGGCAACCCTCCCATTTTATCCGGGCTTGGGACCAGTGGCTGGGATTTGGGCACTTGCTGGGAATCAAAACCATGTCTGTTTCCATGTCTGATTGTGTTTAGGTTACTGTGTTACTGTCTGTCCTTGGGTGTGTGTTACTGTATGTACCTGGTTGCACAGTATATGTTTGCGTTCCACTGCATTGTGTGGTGTGAACTACACCTCACAGAAAGCAATTTTCTAGGAAGCATTATTATGAGCTCTGAAAGCAACCAAGTTAACGATTGCACAGTTACAAAGCAAGAAACCTTGAGGAGCTATTACTGAATATCAAAGGTAGATTTTAAAAAGAGGGTTAAATTCAAGAAATTTTCTAACTTTAAAACAATAGCTATAACACCAGTAATAGTGTAACACTAGGAACACATAAACCAGAGTTTCCATGCAAACATAAGTTAACCTTCAGTGTAACTGACAGCGCAACAAGCCAATCACATCACAGCATGAGGGGATAGACAGGAAAAAGCAATACATCACGCCTACGTTAGCTACCTATTAGCAGTCATGCCTTTAATTCTGTTGAAAAATTACTGCTGTTTATAACAGATGGATCACATAAAATATATTTGGTGATGTTCTGTTTATACCCTTTTCTAGTAAAATCTTCCCCCGTCGCATCCATTCTGCTTCTCATTTTCTGCCCTGCAACCAGATGTCACTCATCATAATAGTCATGTGACCAAAAACAACCTATTGCAGCACAGTGAGGCGTCATGTCGCTCCTTCCTGGTTAGCTTGTCTCTGGAATCATTGCAACATGTTGCTTATTGTCATTTTTACTGGTTGCCATGTTTCTTTGTTGCGTGTTGGCATGTCACTCATTGTGAATGTCGTGTTGCTGGAGGGTTGCTGTTGCTGTCTTGCCCGTTGTTGTGTCACCTATTTTCCTGCTTTGTCATTGCAATTCAATGAATTTCTTTTATTTATATGCCACTTTTATGTGTGGACATTGTCACAAATCAACTTTACATAAATATATAGAGATTGAAAACAAAACATTTATCATTCATCCCAAATATGCAGGCTGGCAGCAGAGCTGATTAGTGGGTAGCACTGTTGCCTCGTACATCCAGTTTGCATGTTCTACGTGTACTTGGTGGGTTTTCTTTCCATGGTCCAAATACATGCAGTGAAGCCAGGTTGGCATTCCCAATACAGTATATGCGCGTGTGTGTGCATTTAATTGCAAGATCTTTAGCATCGTACCTTGTTCATACACTATTGCATGCTGGCATCAGGGGTCATTACAGCCAACCATTGGATATGATGAAGGTTAAAGAACAAAATAGACAGACACGACATTTGTTTCACTGGTTGACAATTCACCTGATATCATGCAATATGTTGTAGTTTTATCTGTTGCCATTTTGCCTGTAGCTTGTTTCCTCAAAATTTGTTTCCATAGCGCTTGTTGGTGTGTTGCCTTTTGCTATATTGTTTATTCCCATGTCCCTGGTTGCATTGCCACATTGTCATTCATTTCTATTTTATCTGTTCCTATGATGTTGATTTCACCCGATAACATTTGACCTGTTGCCATGTCATCAGTAATGGTTTCGCATGTTGCCATTTTTCTTGTTTTCTTATTGCTTGTTACCATTTCGCTTCTGCTGTTTCATCTGTTACCACATGTTCTCGGTTGTTATTGCCTTATGCAATTTTTCCTGTTATAGTTTCACATGTTACATGTTACTGTACCTGTTTCCTGTACTACATATTGCTGAGCCACCCATTGGATCGCTTGTTATCCTATCTCCAGTTTCTATTTGCCTATTGCCATGTCGCACATTCCTGTATCATGTTGTAGTCATGTTGCCTGTTATTGCCTTGTCAGTTGTCTAGTTGTTTATTGCTATATCTGGCTGCATGTTACCCGTTTCCTTTTCAACGGTCCCTGTGTTGACTGTTGTCATTCGCTTGTTGCTGTGTTACTTGTTGCTGTGCCACGTGTTGCTGTACTCTGGCATTTAAATCGAGACTCCATCTTGCTACATTGCTCAAATGATATACAGGATGTGTGTTGCTTGTGGCTGTGTAGTCTATTGGCATACATACAGCTTGGTGTTGCTTTCTGCTTGCCTCTGCCAGCCTTGGCGTTCTGTTGAATCCATGGCTCCATGCGAACGCTTCGTTCGTGCTGATCTTTTGCTCTGAGTTTATTACACATAAATTCAAAAGTCGGAACGAACAGGTGAATGAAATGACAGCATCACGTTTCTGCTTCGCTCTCTTTCATGCTAAGCTGAGCTTCACATCCACAGCTCTTCTGTGCGTATGTGTGTGTTGTGACAGTAGTGTTTGATGTGTGTGAGTTCAGTCACAGCTCGTTGATTCAAACTGGATGGTGGAGTATGTGTGTGTGTGTGTGTGTGTGTGTGTGTGTGTGTGTGTGTGTGTGTGTGTGCGTGTGTTTGTGTGTGTGTGTGTGTGTGTGTGTGTGTGTGTGTGTGTGTGTTTATTGGTGGGTTTGTGGGTGTATGTGTGTGCACGCAAGTGTATATGTGTGTGTGTGTTTGTGTGTGTATTTGAGAGAGCAAGTGAGCAGTTGGACCATGACTTATTATTTATTTAGTGTGTTTTAATGTAGGTGACAGATGTTCTGATGTATTAGCATATAACACAGATTGTCTATCACGCAATGTGTGCGCGCGCGCACGTGTGTGTGTGTGTGTGTGTGTGTGTGTGTGTGTGTGTGTGTGTGTGTGTGTGTGTGTGTGTGTGTGTGTGTGTGTGTGTGTGTGTGTGCAAATGCAATCCTCTTCCTGAATCTGAAAGTATGAAAAAAATAATAATTAAAAAAACAAATAAAAGACAAAAGGTCAAATGAATTAACAGAAAGAAAATGCTCACAGTCTGTAGTATGTTCTATATCCTCCGAAGTATTAAGTTAGGCATTTTTTGTCTGCAAATAAATTTCAATGTAATCCTTTTCATCTGCCAGTGCAGTGTTATATCTGTAAGTTCAACCATGCATGTGTGTGCATACATGCGTGTGTGTGTATTGGACATGCCGTATAGTTGATATATGCTGAGCGAGGAGATGAGGAATGTTTGTTGGGGTTTAATATTGCAACAATAAAAAAGCTTTAAGGAGGCAGAGCAGTAAATCTGAGAGTTTAAAACAGACTCGAAGTTCACAAACCATGACCCAGATTATTACACAAGTTATCAAACAATAATCTGATATCCTTCTCAGATGATCTTGATTATTTTAAAATCCATCATTTATCTACAGTACAGTAGGCATGCAATTCTCATCCGAATCTCCTGCTCCAAAATGGAGAGAAGGGAATAAAACACAAAAGGAGTTAATTTATTACACTGTTTTTTTTTTTTTTTAAGTATGTTAAAAACCCTGCAGGTGAGTTTCATGTTCATGAAGTAGCTTGTCCCAGAGCTTCATCGTGTTGGGAATAGAGGAGACTTTCCATAAGGATGAGACTATCCCCATCTTTCTTTCTTCGCAGAATACAGTTGGCCATTACTGTAGTTTTGCGTCATGAAAAATACGATCCAGATGTCCATTAAAGTACATCTAGTGTCAGATATATCACAGTTACATGTCAGAGAAATGCTGAGCTGGGCTAGCAAACCATCACAGCGCCACTAGTCAATCACCGCCCTCTGTGAGCTGAAGAATGCAGAAGAGGGTTCATAGCGCGTCCCTCTGAGAGTATCATGCTGCCCCCTGATGCACCACAAGCCACAGTTCAGAAAGATGCAGTAGTCTGGCTTCACATGAGGAGAAAATTGGGGGATCAAAGAGAACCAAAGAACAAGTTCAATTATAGTCGACATACTGTAAAATTGTAAATTGTACTTATAACTGAGGCAGCATAGTGGCTTAGTGGTTAGCACTGTCGCCTTGCACCTCTAGGGTCCGGGTTCGATTGCCAGCCAGGATTGATTCCTGCCTCTGGTGCATGGAGTTTGCATGTTCTTCCTGTGCTTGGTGGGTTTCTTCTGGATGATCTGGTTTTCTCCAACAATCCAAAGCCTTACATTTTAGATTAATTGGCATTCCCAAATTGCCCATAGTGTGTGAATGATTGTGTGAGTATATGTGTGCCCTGCAATGGATCGGCACCCTGTCCAGGGTGTACCCCTCCTTGTGCCCTAAGTCTCCTGGGATTAGCTAAAGGCGAAAGACTGATTGACATTTACAGAAGACTTCAAGCACAGTATGCTGATGAGGCTTTTAGGTGAGTAAAATATTTTGAATGGTTCAAATGTTTTAATGAAGGCCGTACCTTTGTGAATGATGATCCAGTGAACAGTTAGTGAGTGGAATGCTTGATTTAAACTTGCAGAATAGATGCATTTGTCCATGGGAACTGTGCACACTGTAATCACGAACACCATTTGCACATGGCAAACTACAGGAACTTGTCTAAGAATTATTGCCATATCCCCTGTACAGTCCTGTACAGTCGAGCCATTTTCACCGTTGGCCATTAAAGGAGCAGTGTTTCAGACATGAAGCAGATCCGATCGTGGCTCCATAGTAAGGAGAAAATCTGATGGTATCCAAGCACTAGTGAAATGCTTGGATAAGTGCATTAGTATAGCAGGAGATTATATCGGCAAATAAGAGTAGGTTTTACTCTCATTCTGCTATTCTACCCAATCAGAAATCCCAGTTTCACTTGAACATCCTTTGCAATTACTTCAATCTTACTTGTGTTCATTTAAAATCATGACCTCAAAACAATGTAAAGTTACAGTTAGTTTGTAGAATTACATCTTTAAAGGGTAATAGAGCAGCACTAGATTTATTTTTGTTTTAATCCAGCCTGTATGCCATACATGTGTGTAGCATGTTGAGTCGATAGTAATACCTGCCTTCAGAATATCATCAGATTGACCTGTTAGCTAAATTTCGAAATCTGTCTCCTCTTCAGGTTCTCAGTGTGAGTGTTTAGTCACATTGCCAGTTCTGTGGAATTTTTCCTGTCACGTCTGTACTGATACTGTGCCTGTTAACCCACCATGCTCTCTACACCGTCTGGCTCTCATCCTGCTGACTTCCACTTTCCATATAAGGTCAGCACTTCCTGTTCTCATTAACCTTCACTCTGTCCTGTTGCATCTGTTCCTTGTTCCCCTACTTTCTATATATGGTCATGGTTTCCTGTTTTAATGTTATTATGTCCCTGACCCACACTATCGATTTAAAAAACATTTTAAGAGAAGAAATTTAATTTTTTTTTTAATTCTATTCATCTAAGCAATTTTTATAGGATTTCTCTCCACACACACACACACACACACACACACACACACACACACACACACACACACACACACACACACACACACACACACACACACAGATCAAATTTATCAACTCACATTGTGTATCTATTTTGTAGGCTATTGGTTATGCAATAAAGCAGTCATTTTGAAACTGTTAGAGGTGTTGAAAATGTAAGTTTTTGATTTTGTTTATGTTTTTTATGATCTTCAACAACCTTTTTAATAAAAAAAAAAAGTTTGAACAGAAATCAACCCTGTTTTCCTATCTAATTATACTGTAAGTAGCAAGTATAACTACTAGGTGCGGTAAACATACAGTATTGTGCAAAATCTTAGGCGCCATATTATCTGTAGTACAAATTTTGTTATATAAGTTTATTAAAATAGAAAGGAGCGAGTGTTACGAAGTTACCAAAAGAACTCCAGCATGCTCAGTATTCTCATATTCTCCAGCATGCTCAGTAAAACATCCAAACAAAAGCCATATGCAATGATGCTTTTAAAAACATTTCTACATTAGAAGAAACCTCTATAAATAGCACTAAGTAATAACATAAACAATAAACGGTCAATATTTGGTGTGGAAACTCTACTGTATACATACTTACATACTGTAAGCGGTAGTATTCGATACATATTCTGCAGTATTCTGAGTAAAACAGCTGTTAGGTTTTACTGAGCATGCTGGAGAATATGAGTTCTTTTGGTAATTTCGTCACACTCACTTCTTTCTATTTTCATGCAAAACTGAGCAGTCTGCATCATTGATTATCTGTCAGGTAATATGTCGCTTTCTTCACAGGCATGCAAATATTCTTCTGTAAAGTTATTTATTCATTAATTGTAGTGTATCTTTGTAGGGAATAGTCTTGTACATACAGTAATAATGCAGACATATTAAACTTATATAACGAAATTTGTATAGCAGATAATATGCCGTCTAAGACCTTTGCACAATACTGTCCAGTATATATATATATTTTATAAGTATATAGTACTTATAATAAATAACTAAATAGTAGTGAACTCACTACACACACACAAATACATTAATTGTGACAAAACTGTTTACACTGAAAAAAAATTCTGTAATTTTAATTTTGTACCAGTGGTGCTTTTTAACACTTTCATGACTCTATATTATCTAATATTCTATATTCAAAAGCTAATTTCAATTGTATTGTTTATCATACCCTGAAAAACTTTTACTAGGTTTTGATGACTCATCATATACTGGTGATATATTGAACCAATTACATATTCTTTCCCCACCTTGGGGGATGTCTTGCTCTAAATACTGTAGCAGGTCTTTAGAAATACAGATGGTTTGTCAGTGTCACTTTGGCCGTGCATCACTTCCAATTGTGAGTTTATCTATCTGGACGAGGGTGGCAGAGTGACTTTGTGGTCGAATATTTTACCAATGTGCTAAATGTTAAATCTGTATCTCTGACTGAGGAGAACACATTTCTGTTCACAAACATCATCTACATCAGCAAGAGTCAGAAAAATCTTTTTTTTTATCATTTTATTTCTCCTGGTGATGACCCTGTGTCTCTCTGTTACCATCACCACCAAAGACACTTAACCATAACTCCAAAAAACACAGTTAGACATGGAGGAAAATCATCCTGTGTAACATGGACAGCTGTGAGGTGAAGGTGGCAGTTAGAAATCCTGCACAGCTGGAAAAACATTTTCAGCAAACTGTTCACTGTTCTCTGTATTTAGATAAGGTGGTTAAACCAAAGCAGGTTTGTTTTGATAAGGTGGGGGTGAGGCAAGGCAATGACTGTTGTGTAAATCCGTTAAGAGCTTCAATGCACCTTTTTTTGTTGTTGTTGTTGTTGTTGTTGTTGATTTTTTAATGACCGCATATATTACTCAGGATAAAGTGACATCCTTTTTTGAGCAAAAAAAAACACAGGCAAGCTCACATAGGCAAAGAAAGAGAACATAGTACACATACTCATATAATGCTGTAACAATACACATACAAAATACAATAATAATAATAACAATAATATGCTAATTTTGAGAGTTCTACATTTCCATAATTTCCATATTCCGGTTAATATTAAAAATTTACCCTTTATAAAAGTAATGATAACTTTCGTTATACCCAGTTTGATGAAGCCTCCCCCATTAACACACTCCATATGGGCATATATTTTTTTCTAATCATTGTGTCCTACATGTATGCTGTGATGCTGGCATGGGTATGTGCTGCTTGAGTTTTAAAGGATTATAAATTCAGCACACTGTTAATACTACTACTACTACTACTACTACTACTACTAATAATAATAATAATAATAATAATAATAATAATAACAACAACAAAAGTAACAATAATATTTAACTCAGTATTATTCACATAAGAACATGATGATGATCAAACAACAGGAGAAACTCTTGCACTTGTACACTTGAAGGAGGATTGTGATCTATGGAGTATTTGGAGGAAACTGCTCCTGTTAATGAGCCTCCTCTCACAATTCTGAGTGCATAGATAACAATTTAAACATATAAAATTGTAAATTTATAGCTCTATAGGAGTGCAAAAATGGCTCTGTGTGTAATTACACTGCAGGATGGAGTGTGTTCGTCGTCTATTGATCTCAGTAATGTGTGGAAGAATCATCCACGCTCACTTACATTAAAAAGCCATTTCAGAGATGAGGCTGGGTGATAAAAAAGCACTAAAGCAACACACACACACACACACACACACACACACACACACACACACACACACACACACAGACACACACACACACTTTCTTTTGAGGTTCACTGGGAGACACTGCAAAGGATTTCTGTTTAACACAGTGCCTTTGGAGTTCATGAATCAACATGGTACACACACACACACACACACACTCTCAAAGCTGCGCCAGTGTCCCAAAGTCGTTAGTGAGGTGTGATTTAATGCCCCACGGGTGACCTTACACCCAAAGCTATGCACATCCTGGCACATGCATAATGTCCAGAATAATACCATGAACTCTGAGAACATTTTTAGAACACTGGAAGGTTTTGTATGTTGGAGGTCCGTGACAGTGTGGATGGTGTTTCAGTGTGGATGGTACCCGCCCAGGATGTCATAGAAAACATTCCATTCAGTGAGTCATTTTATGCACTCACTGAACGCTTTGTTAGGAACACCTACTCCTTAATACAAATATCTAAATCAGCCAATCATGTGGTAGCAATGCAGTGCATAAAATCCCACAGATATGGGCCACCAGCTTTGGTCAATGTTCACATCATCAGTCGGAATAGGGAAAAATGTGACCTTGGTGAATTCGACCATGGCATGATTGTTGGTGCCAGATGGGCTGGTTTGAGCATTACTGCTGCTCTCCTGAGA
>CM059219.1:12380755-12393255 GCA_030347435.1 Clarias fuscus
ATGCTTCATTTTTGAAATGCTGGCCTCCCAGGAACTCCTTTAATGGCCCAAACGTGGAAATCTCTTCTACTGAGGTCCAGACAATATGAGGGATGTGGCAATAACTCCCAGCCAAGTTCCTGCAATGTGATATGGTGTTCGTGAATGAATGTGCGAACAGTTCCCACAGACAGATGCATCTCTTCTGCAAGTTGATGACAAGTTATCCATCGATTTTTGAGGATCAGGCGTTCTACTCATTGAATGCTCATGGGAACAACTGTGGTAGACTCTGAGTCACCTCAGCCGAGATCATCACTCACGGCCTTCTTTAAAACATTTGCAGGATTCAAATGTTTTTCTGCAGCCAAGAGTCTAAATCATCGTAAAGTCCTTGATGTCTTCTGTAAATATCAAATCAGTTTTATGCCTTCAAGTCCCGGTTTGACTTGAATGCTCCTTGTATATGTAAGATTAGATTTGAACTCAGTTACCACCTAATCAGACAATGATCTGGTCTAATTTAAAACGGTTCATAAAAATGGTATTTGTATAATTTATGCTATTATGTGTTTCTGACAGATTAAGCTTGACATCTTGGGTAAGACCACATCAGTCTTTATTTCAAAGTGCTTGAAAGATGTTTCTTTTTGGCGGAATTCTTAAATGCGATGTCTGGAAAGTTTTACTGGTCTTTGTGCTGAATGTTTTGTGTTTCTGGTACAGGCCTACAAATCTCACTTAGATCAGCAATCAGCATAAAAATTAAACATCTGTTCCTTCAGCGGGATTTTTTTCCCTTCTTCTTCTTTCTTCTCAGTCCAACAAAAACACAACAGACATTTCAGCATGCGATTTCAATTTTTTTTTATATTTCAGCCTCTGGTGCAGCCTAGATGCTTGAGATGCACAAAACAAAGAAACATAATAAATTTAAAAACTACTCGTAACTAGTAATTTCTTCATAAATCTAGGTGTAGCTAATCCATAGCTACTTAAGCAATATCACATGAGATAAAGATAGTGAATATCTGAGATGATGAGCTACTGATGGAATTCTAACATCCCTCACAATTCCTTTAGCCTAAAAAAGATATCAAGTCAATCTTACAGAATTCTAATATAGAAACAATACTAAAAATGTCAATTATCTCTAGATAACTTTTCAAGAAGTGTCATTATATTCTAACATTAAATATGCTACTTTTTTGAAGCTATTTATATAATTATTTTTAGTAATGTGTAGCTGTTTATAGCTGTATCAATTTTATTTGTATAGCTCTTCTAACAATGGTCATTGTCACAAAGCAGCTTTACAGAATCAAAAGACAATCATGGAAATGTGTATGAAATGTGAGAAAATGTGTATGAATCAAAATGATCAGATTGATCAAAACTCCCTGAGTTGGCAACAGGAAGAAACCTTGAGAGGAACCAGACTCATTTGGTTGATAACGGATAACAGGAATTGTTTTGTAATGTTAGGCAGCTGGAAGTTCAACTTAACAGAAGATGTGTTTTAGTTAATATGAAGTCCAGTTCGTTATTGAAGGCTCAGGCACAAAACTGTAGAAAATTCCAGTCCTGAAATACGGAGCAACTGCAGTCACATGTCCTCAAAGAACAGCTGTCTGCATCAGCCAAGGCCAAGACTGTCTTCGTGGTAAAGTGGAACCGTCCCCAGTCACCACATGCATTCCAGACAGACCACACAAGGCCTCCATGAGAGAGAGAGAGAGACAGGGGGGAAAGAAGAGAAGAGAAGAGAAGAGAAGAGAAGAGAAGAGAAGAGAAGAGAAGAGACATTGAAGAGTTGTTCACAGTCACATACTGTAACATATAAGGTGAACTTATAGTGAAGAGTGCATAACTAAAAGGCAGAGATAGAAGGATACACAGACATGAGAGCTCCCTTGGAAGTAATGTTATACTGGTAATATGGTCTACATGAGCTCCAAATGAAAGACTGGCATCTATAATCATACCAAGGTATTTCACTGTTTTATATGATGCATTTCAGAATTGAAAACTATTTAAGGTACTTATTTACCTTTTCCATTTATTGTTTTTTTTATAATCATTCATAATTATTATAATGTCTATTGTTAATTATACAGTATGTACTATTGTTATTAGGTACTTATAAGTTACAGTGTGCAGTAGACTGTACTTAAGATTAGGAAGTGAAGGTAGATGAAGTATGCAATTGTGCAATATGCTTCTTGGCAGATAAGAACCTTAGTATGGAAAGGTTTTTGGAGAGTGGGAGGAAGTGGGATGTCTTCAATAGAGCAAGGAGGCAAAGTGACAACCTCAGTAGAGCAAGGAGGCATAGCACCATCTTAAGCCAAGCAAGGAGACAGAATGACATTCTCAGTGGAGCAAAGAGACAAAGCGACATCCTCAGTGAATTAGAAAGACTGAGCAATGTCTGATGCAGAGCTGGCAGTGATGTCTGAGGCAGAGCAGAAAGACAAAATGACCTGCATTGTGAGGCTGTGAGTTGTAATGACATTTTCTGCAGGACAGAGGGGTAAGGGATGTCCTTAGCAGAGCAAGGGGGGAAAGTTACATCCTTAGCAGAGCAAGGAGGCAGAGTGATGTCCTTAGCAGAGCGAGGAGGAAGAGTGACATCATCAGCAAAGCACAGAGGAAGGGTGATGTTCTCAGCAGAGCAAGGATGTGGAGTTACGCCCTCAGTGGAGCAAGAAAGCAGAGCAAAATCTGATGTGAGGCAGGGAGTGTGAGAAATGGTTTTTGCCGAGCCCCCTCTTTCAAACAATTCCTGAGGAGACACATGGGATCAAGCCGTAAAACATAAATGATTGTGGCATGTGATGTGCTGGGACTGATGGGTATAGTAGTCTTCTGCCCCTTTGAAACTATCCTAACACATAAAGTTCATTAAGGGATGATGAAATGATCTCTTGGTTTCTTTGGGTATTTGCTAATTTATAAATTATTCTTATGATTAAACTTTGGTTTACAGTACCGTAGAATACACATTATCTAGCGAAAAAAAAGAAGCACAAATCATGCTTTAAAACAAAAACAAAAGTAATTATTGGGATATGCTGCAGAAAATGACGTGAACACATTTTTAGCTGTTTTAAAGCATTAGTAGATTGATATATTTTCATCCAGAATAGAGACAAATACAAATATTATACTTTTACAAATATTTATTAAAAACAAAGAACGAAAGCACAGGGGAGTGTATTGTTGGCCTTGATCAGTCCTCACTCCAGTAAAACATTGTCAAAGGTCAGATTACTTTTGCATTAGAGTGTGTGTCTGTTCAACATCTCATGTTTAAAATGTTATTACTCAATAAGATGTTTTATTCATTATAGATTTTGGAAAATATCCTTTTCATTCAAACATATTTCACACGTCACGTGTACCGCTGGGATTTGCATCATCTGAATTCCCTGATGATCATAAGAAGAGGAGAAATAATGTCTCTCAGTTTTCATTTCAAGAAATTATGATTTTTGTGTCACTGACTGACAAGGAACACAGATTATAGATCAAAAGTAAATTATTTATTTTTAAACATAGTTTTTAGTAGGTCCTTAATGCCACCAGTATTTTGTGTACTTGCGAAGCCTGTTCATCAAAGCAAGGAAATCTGGGAGAAAACAGAATATTGTTACCTGAGATTGAGGGTGAACACATTTTAAATCAAGTTTAAATGTACTTTTTTTATATTGAATTATATAAGGCTTCATTTTGAAAAGTTACAAGGTCTAAATGTATCTAATCATGATCTCAGCAAAAAGCTGAATCACTTTATTTCTTCCTCCGTACATAGTTTTGTATCATAAATAAAATAAAATGTCACTCCTAATCATAATAACATATAAACAATATCATTTGAGTCAGTTTGAGGCTAACAAAGTGGAAAGTATAAACGTAACTTTACTGTGAGCCACCCTGTGCATGAGTCCTAACGCTAAATGAGAAATGAGTCAAACAGCACTTTAATAAAAAATAAAAAAAAAAAGAAGGGGAAAAAAAGTCTGTTTGTTAACCCATGTTTGTTACCATGTGTTTGTTCCAGTCATATAAAGAGCTTGGCCTGCGGTTGACCTCTGTGTTCATTACCATCATTACCCTTATTATTATTTTTGCCTTTGCTCAAAAAAAAAGGAAAAGACCTTTAATTATGAATGAATGTGAACCAGGCAGTGCATGCTGGGAAATCCCTCACACACATCGCATGCAAATGTCACTGTGTGTCTTGTAAATATCCTCAGATGTTTTATTATTTTCAGCTGCGTAGTTTAGAGCAATAAAGCTTCGGAAGATCTATTTCCACTCTCTAGTTTAAGACATATACAATAAAGCATTCTTCTCATTCATAAACACACAGCTGGCCAAAAATATTAAGAATCTGGTCAAATTCTACATGTATTTGTTATGAATGTGCGTATAATTCTTTACCCTTTTGTAATAACACAAGCTGAGGATTTTACAACTCATAATTCCTCTATTAGGACATACTGTATGATCATCTGAAATCAGTCATTATTTACTTTTTAACCCATCTACAACACCATGAAGTCCTTATAGCAAAATGAAAAAGGTGTTGTAATGGAAATATCACATTTTAATGGTGTATTAATTTGTAATTGTGCCATGTGGACCATAGAAGCTTTAAACTTGTTTGCCGAAGCTTAGAAACACAAGGCCGAGAATAGTACAGAAACAACCTGATTGTAATTGTCCCTGAATAAATGATAAGGTATGGACAACTGGTCTGGGTCAGATAAAGAGTACGGGGCGTTGATTATGTTAGCAGAGATGTTCGTGTATAAAATGGGACAGCTGAGAGAAAGAGAGCACCTTTCTCCATGCTGCAATTGTTTGCTGTATGAGACTGGTCCTTCTGCAGAAGTTTAAAATAAAACCTTTGTGACTTTGCTTTTACCCAGTGTATGAATTACTTGTCTTTATAATATTTACAGAATTTATATTTATATTTGAATACAAGCAATATATATATATACACACACTACTAAATATGTAGCTGCTAGAAATCTTAGCTGCTAGTATATTTAAAGCTACATATAGCTGTATATAATTATTTTATAATAAACATTCACTGTTTAAAAAAAATGGTTACAGATGACTAAGAAAACATAAAATATGCTGTATGTTATCTGTTTATTTATTTATTCAATCTAGAGATTATAGCTATTTATAGCTTATCATATAAACCAAAAACTGACTGAAACATTTTAGTAAACTAGTTTTATATTTTTTTCCATTTACAGGACCAGTCAAAAGTTTGAAATATGTGATTGTGACTTATTGTTCTAGAACAATACGGGCGATGACTCCAAAAACTATGAAATAACATACGGCATGTTATTAAAACTATGAATAAACATATGGCATTATGTAATTAAATAAAAACACTTCGACGATGACAACAACAACAACAACAACAACAACAGTCAGTTGGACAAACAGTTCTGTCAAGAACAGCATTATTCGGTGCATTTGCAAAAACCCATCAAGCACCATGATGAAATTGTGTCTCATGAAAACCATCCTAGGAAAGCAAGACTAAAACCTACCTCTGCTGCAGAAAGAGAAGTTTATTTAGAGAAATCAGCCTCAGAAATCACCAATTTACAGCACACTCACACACATACACAGTACATACACATACATATGCACATACATATATACAGTATACACACACACACACACACACACACACACACACACAGTATACATTATCTCGATTTGGTTCTGTTGACAGTAGAACTTGACCCGCACGCACGCACGCACGCACGCACGCACGCACACACACACACACACACACACACACACACACACACGCACACACACGCACATCTGTTCTCCTTGTAGCCCCTCAGAGGAACGAGACACAGTGTTTCACTCGTACTCATATCAGTTCACATTGATTTGTTGTTGACCTCCTGCCACGCACTTTATCATCCAATAACACAACCGTGATGCAGTCCACACTACACCTAATCACATCCATCACACACTCTAACTGTCTGGCTCTCTGCCTGCCTGCCTGTCTATTTGTCTGTCCGTCTGCCTCTCAGTGGGATCAAAATCCTCATATAAAGAGAGACAGAGAGAAATACAGACATATATGCTTACACAGAGTTATAGAGATAGAAAAATAGACAGAGACAGGGGAAGAGAGTGACATACTGTATGAAGAGAGAAAGTGAGATAGACAGACAGATTAATGACACACATACAACAGTTAATTAGATAGACTGAAATACCAGGGACGGACAAAGAGAAGGATAATTAGACAGAGAGATAAGTAGACGCAAAAAGAAAAAAAATGGATAGAAACACAAAGAGATCATTAGACAGACAGACACATACGGATTATTAGACAGACTGACAAAAGCACAGACACAGATGCAGGCAAACAGACAGATCTGGAGGAGATAAATGTAGCGAGGGTAGACAGAGAATGAGACAGCTGACGCTGTTTCACATTTATTTCATTTCAAATCTCTTTCAAGTTTAAAGACAAAGAAATGAAAAGAAATTATATTTTGTTCATTATTGTCATGCATTTCTTTTCTTTGTTTTTTTTTTTTTTTTGGGCTCTGTGTCTGGTTTTGGATCGGTTCTGTTTTTGTTTTCCCCTTGGCTCTTTTACGTCATAACAAATCACATGCAGTTCTACGCGGCTCTCATCCTGAGTCAGAAACACAATAGCATGCTAATTTGCAACACGTTCGGATCACAACGCTTTTGAGGATGCTCGTATTTTGACAAGCCGTTTGTGTGGGGGGAATTGAAAAGTAGGCTAGTGTTCTCTGCCCCATCACTTATTTGCATACTTTCTGAATATATTTTGATGTTAAGAAAATAAAAAGTAAGGCCATTTCAGTGTGCAGAAAGAGCAATTAGCAGGAAGAAAGCATGAGAACCTGAAGCTGAGAGAATGAGCCTGATTAGGAATTTTCCGCTCATGCACACTTACAATCACACCTCTCTGGGTTACATTCTGGAGGAAGCTCGCTGACCTGGCAACATCTTTACTTCTAAATCCTTGTGTACACCATTGTTAGTTTGGATTTTTTCCCCCCTCTCTAAGTTGGATTTTATATTATCTCAGGAGGACACGTCCACATTTCATTTTAGCCTCTTAAAAAGCAACTTCTTTTTGCAGATTACCTACAAAAGTGAGGAACGTTTTTCATTTTTCCGTTCAAAAGTGCATTTACTGTAGAAACTTCAAACATGAAACTTGTAAAAAGGTTTTAAAAGGACAAAGATGTGTATATTTCTGAAACAAATAGTATAGACAAATTTTTATAGAGAACAAGGATAATGTTTATTTGGACTGAAAATGCAGCTATGTCCCAGGCACATGACGATTCGACTTTGTGTTCTGTGTAAATGTAAAAGCCAAATGAGGATTTGGATGAAATAAAAATCAACATCAGTTACCAAGGTGACTTTCAACTTGGCACTGACAGTGAGCTGCTGTTGACTGGATAAACACACACACACACACACACACACACACACACACACACACACACACACACACACACACACACACACACACACAGTAATAAAACACAATCAAACATACAGTACAAGCAGATTAACGTCACTAAAGTTTTGTGATGTGATTTGTCACTAGGTCACTGAGTTTCTGAGTTAATACACAACTTCTATGCAGGAAAGTTTCTCATTCAGCCCATGACAGCTTTCAGTGAACTCCTGCTAAGTCAGTTTAGTTTCATGATTTAGTGACTCATACATACCGATAGGGGCAGATGTAATTATATACCTTAACAATGACAAGACTCAGAAGTCAAAAATAAGGATTCTTGACATTGAAGCTGGGTACCGTTAGACGTTTTGGTTGAGAAATGTTGTGGCAACATTAATTTGGCAAGATAACGGGCATTGAAACACTGCTGATTTTAAGTTAGAACATCTTTCCTAAAATGACATTGGACCAACATTAACTTCATGATTTACTACGCTGGTTGATAAGGTTGAACACAATGTTGTAAATACAAACTCAAAAAAAAAAAATTGTTAATAGCATTTAGTTTTAACTTAAATACATGCTCATACTGCAATATTTATTTATTTATTCATTTTATTATCATTTTTTTCTTTCCTCTTTCAGTAACTAAGCTGGTTTGGTTACTGGGAATGGATCCCATGCCGCTGAGGTTGAGAACGCCACTATTTTAGGCTCCTGCTGTTGAGGCTAGTACAGTAAATGCACATTTATTGCTTTATTGAATGACGAGTTACACAAGATAACTCCTCCAAGGCAAAAAATACTAGACAAACTGCAATTTACCAAACCATTAAATTGGGAAGCAGCTGAAAGAACAAAACAAAACACTTACAGTACCATCTGAATTCTGTTCTTTAAACCCAAACATAATGCAGTTGTGTGAACATCATATTACAGTACACAATTACAGGAAATATTGCCTCAATAATATCATTTCTGATTTTCCACTTTTTTTTTTACTTCTTATTTAAATTTACAGCCTTGCTGCTACCACCAGCACTGTTTTTGCTATGTTTGGGAGCTAATGATGCCCTTCACTGTAATATTACTGAAAGTGTGGAAGACACATGAGATACATAAGATATTCGCCCGTTCGTCCAATTCTTGAGAAACTTGAGGGATGCTTATGAAGTGGTACTTTTTGAGGACAGATGTTAATGAATGTAATAAATAATGTTTAATATGCCGCTATTTTGAGGTTGTTTTTGCAGAACTCTATTGGGGTCAATGTTGACGTTATCCCAACGTTATTTTATCAAAGTGATTCTAACTTTCAAAAACAACATTGGTCCGATATGGTGTTCTGGAAGGATCATGTTACTAATGGCTAATTACAGCCATATGGGAACATCATGTTATGTTTGTGTTCCTGCAGGGTGACTTTATCGATGAATGAAGAGTTTTGCTGGTGACATCAACGTCCGGTTTTAATACTGATTTCAAAGCTGTTTTTCAAACACTGAAAGAATGAAAAAGTCCCCTTGTGAATGGTATGTGTTATATCAGAAACACTCCTTGTAATCCTTTGAGATACGGGGACCAGTTGGAAACAAACACATTTATGAACACTGTGCAGCAGTGGCCAAAAGTATTAAGACAACATATGCCATGTATTATAGTTATCCCTCTGCACAAAACAGATGATTTCACAAAATTTCTTCTAGCCTATCTGGCTGAAGAGTTGTGCTAATTACCTGAAAAACTAGTAAAAACCTGGCTGTGTGACAATGGTATTCAGCTTCTGGAGCCATGGCTTGGGTCAACTTCAAACCTAAACCTAATAGAAAACTGTTGGACAATGAGAAAGAAGATAGTAGCAAGATCCAGCAGGTCTTGAAGAATAAAGAATAATGATTGTCATTATTGTAAAAAAAGATAATGTTTATTTAAGCAATATAATTGCAATATCAACGGGGGAGTGCTGTTGCGCTGATTAACAGCACAGCTGTGAGTGTGATATTGCTTCTATACAACAGTTCTACAAATACCATCAATTAACAAATTATATTTTTAACAGCTTATTTAACAAATTTGCTCCACCAACATATGTTAACTTCTGGGTTCTGGGGTTAAATCAGGTATCTGCTTTCTTCTTAGTACTGCAGACTGTACAAAAATACTTTCAGAAGTGCTGCGACTGACAGTTAGTGTAATTAACAATTGTAGAACACCTGTGATGCAGAGTGATACATGTAGCTAAACATCCCAGTGCTGTCACTGGCCATTATCATCACTCGTTGAAAGCCTCTTGTCCAATCAGATTACTTGGTTGGAACTAACTGTTATAGAACAAAAACACTGAATTTCACTTTTGTTTCCATACTTTTGGCCATCACTGTATAATGGAGTGACAGTGATGAATGTTTAACAGTGTGGATGAGCCACATATAAAAGTGTTAAGGTTTTCTGAGTTCCTTATTCATATTATTAAAATCATCTGTATGCACGTCATGTTTCAGAGGTTGGCAGATTCTTCTTCTGTAGAAAAGCCTAGAACACAAGCATACCATCTAGTCACCAAAAGTTTGAAAAAATCTGGAATAGAATTTGGGCTGCTGATTGGATTTTCCAGACTGTGTTTAAGTTATTTATTATTTATTTATTTACTTTAAATTAATATGAGTCGGTGTTAGTATAATCTTAGTGTAATGTTAGCTTGTGTAATAACCTTTGTACTTTTACATTAGTGCGGGTTGTTTAACTTGCTCTGTAATAGACAGATGGCTAGAATGTTTACTTTTATTCTTTAATTAAACATTGCAAATGAGATTGTGATAAAGCCAACAAATTCCTTATTGGAATTTTGTTATTGGTATTAAAAAAAACATCTAAGATATCTCAGAAATGTGTATTATAACGTCCACTATTACAGTATGATGTTGCTATTATAGCGTCATATCACCCAGACCTACTTAACACATTTTGTTTTACTATTTTATTTCCCTAACTTTTTATTCAACACTTTGAAGCAAGGGTGTGCAACGTTTTGCATGCTGCTAACTAGTTCCCTAAGCACCACGTGTTTAGCTGCAACTAGAGTGTGTTATTATAATTTTCCACAGTACAGTAGCTCTGTCATAACTAATAATGGTGCACTATTTTTGTATAGAAATGTGTGTTTTGGGACAGAGCCCATGACTGGCATAATGTGAGTGAAGAGAAAAAAATTATAAAGAGGGAATTAAAATAAATTATGATTTCTTCCTCTCTCTCTCTCTCTCACTCACTCACTCACTGTGTGTGAGAGACTGGGAGACAGGAATAAAGGAACTGGATTTCGGTCCTAAAGCACAATGCAGTTATTATCAAGAACTAAACAGCTTTCAGACAGAGGGGATTTATCTGACAGGCTGATGATGAACAGTTCAGTATCAAATGCTCACACACACACACACACACACACACACACACACACACACACACACACACACACACACACACACACACACACACACACACACACACACACACACACGTGTGCGCATGCGCAAACACACACACGCACACGCACACATATGTGCTCCACATGCCTCTGACAACTCTCTGTCTCACGCACAAAGAAACGTCTATAAGGTTAACAGAAAACATCGCTCATCACTGAATGCACTAATTTAAATTATTTATTTTATTTTATTTTACACAATAAATGTCTGTAGACCATTCAGGAATTTCTTGCCTTCCCCTTTTCCTTTTTTTTTTTTTTTGTCTTTCATGTTTTCACCTGTTTTCTTCTTGTTGGACTTTTAAAAATACTTTTTTTTTCCTTTATTGACTTTATCCTTTTTCAGCTTTCCTCTTTTTATATCCTTTTTTGTTTGTATATCCTCTTTCTATTGTTGTTCTTTTTTTCCCCTGGCTTTTCTTTTTCTTTAATGCTTGTCCTTTTTCTAATTATATTTCATTTTTTTTACTTAGTGCTTTTGCCTATTTTCAATTTTTTCCTTTTTATGCTTGTCTGTTCATATTAGTCCATTGTTCCTTTTTCTTTGATTCTCACTGTTTCTTATTTCATGCTCATTTTTTTATTTATTTTGCTCATTTGTCCTCATTTTCCATCTTTTCTATTTCTTTTTGCTTTTTCATGCTGCTCACATTTTCACTATTTTAACAATTTATTTCTTCTTTTAAACCTTTCTTTATTTTTTTTAAACCTTTTTAATCGTACCTTTTGTATCATTTTTAAATCTAATATCCAATTTTCTATTTGCTTTTCTATTTTTTTCTCACTTTTGCCTCCTCTGTCTGAAAGTCAACAAGCAAATGATGTTATTTTTGAACTTTTTGTGAGTTTTTAATAATTTTTATTACAAGTTTCTCTGAAAGCTGTGATTAATTCTAGATTCATTTCAAATGTAAAACTGCCCTGCAGAACTTTGTGTAATTACTGCACATGGGATCAGACTAAACATACTCACTTACATGAACACACTCCGACACACACATGGATTAGCATACACAAATCTCATTAGCTATGGTTTGTGTGAAAGGTTTGGTCAGAATAAAGTTATGATGTCACTAAAAAACAACAACAAGGTTTTTTTTTTCAGATTTATGAAATAACATATATGACATTAGGTAAATAAGTAACAGGAGCAATAGTCAGCGGTTATTTTAAGACACAGGTTGTTCTAAGAACAGTATTGTCAAGTGCATTTGCAAAACCCATTATGCACGATGATGACACTGGCTCTCATGAAGACCATCCCAGAACAGCAAGATCAAAACTTACCTCTGCTGCTGAGAAGTTCATTTAGAGTTACCAGCCTCAAAAATCACCCCATATTAGAGCTGTTATAAAGGATTTACAGAGCATACTGTATGTAACAGACACATCTCAATATCAACTGTTCAAAGGAGATTATTGCATATTTTGGATGCCTTTAAAATTATTGTGCAACGTACCAGGAAAGACCATGGATTTAGAATGTATCGCTAAACTTGTAATGTGTTAATTATTCTGTGT